>OAMR01000058.1:3122695-3134650 GCA_900205405.1 Echinochloa crus-galli
TTGATCGATACTCCTCCTCCTTCTCCTCCTATATATGACTACTAATTAACTAGATAATTTGCTGGCAAATCGATCAAATGAACAAGCTTGTTCTGGGGGGTTCTGTACTGGAAGCGACGAGCTGAAGAAGCACTCATCGCCAGTGACATCCCCTACACGGTAGGCATGCATGATGAATTAATCAATTCCCCGGCCTGCGCTGCTGCTTCCTATCCTCCGATCCTATATATACCTCGATAGATCTACTGCCTCTCATATAGTAGTACTATGCTGCATATATATGCATGTTGTCAAAGAGGATACATATATATATATATATGTATATATATTGCAAGCAAACAATATATGCCAACAAACTGCAGATCATAAGGCCCGGAGGAATGGAGAGGCCAACGGACGCTTTCAAGGAGACGCACAACCTGGTTGTGGCTTCCGAGGATACCTACGTGGGTGGCCAGGTATCCAACCTGCAGGTGGCCGAGCTGATCGGATGCATGGCCAAGAACAGGAGAGCGGCCTACTGCAAGGTGGTGGAGGTGATCGCCGAGACAACCGCGCCGCTGCTGCCCATGGACCAGCTCCTCTCTGCCATTCCTTCCAAGAGGGTAATACTGTACTAGTGTTATACAAGATATATATATCGATTCCTTCATTTATATATATTCACCAGTGAACCGAACGAATACATACACTGTATGTTTAGCAGGAACCTCCTACTGAGGTGGAAACGGAGGAGGTGAATCCACCAGCAGCGGTGTCGTCAGAAGGAGAGGCCGCAAAAGCAGAGCGACCACTCTCACCATACACGGCGTAATTAATAGTGAAGTTGCAATTATAGGCCGTGTTTCAACATACATACATATATATGTGTGTAGGACTAGCTAGATAGAAAATTCAAATCTATCAAGATAGCCAACTCCATCATGCGTGCAATGCAGATATGAGGGGCTGAAGCCACCTTCCTCTCCCACACAGAGCAGCAGCAGCAGCAGCAGAGAATGAGAGGAAGCAACAGAGGCCACTTTCACCATACACAAGGTATGCACACATGTATCAAGCCAACAAATTGAGATATAATTATTTTAATCGCATTTTACTGATTGAGTCGATCATCAATTAATCTTTGTATATGTGCCATTTGCGGCGCCTGTAGGTACGAGGAGCTCACCAACCCCATCTGCGCCCAAAACATAGATAAATTTTTAGACTTCATCAACTTCCAGTTCTGCTGGGGTCTCCATGTTGTGAGTGGTGCATGTCTCTTTTATGTGATGCATGTATATGGGCAACGGCTGTGCGTTTCTTTCTTTTGATTCAACTACCTGTGCTGCAGATAGCATTCCTGCGTTTTCAGTTACAGCTAGCTACATATATATACGCTATTTTGGAATACCAAAGTATTATATCAAGAGTTTTTCCCTGTACTTTGGTAGTATCCGTAAAGAAGATGAAATTTCTCATCTACGTCTACTGAATTGCACTAAAATGTAACTATTTTTGAATGAACCCTCGATGAGTGCATTTTTATTGATATAGCAGAAAAAAATACAAGACTACGACATCAGAAACAGAAAATAAAGAGAAAAATAACTATACTCCTCCGGTTGGATTGTGACATCAACACGTGGTACCGCTCAAAACCACTCGCCGTCCGGTTCGATTGGGACATCAACGCGACCGGCCACTACCCACGAGGACGACAACAGAGAAGAAAAAACAACCTGCAGCTCACACCCATCTTCCGCACCCTTGCAGTCATCGAAACCTTCGACGTGATCCAGCGCCGATAGAGAAAACAAAGAGGGCAGACGCCACCACACCAAGAAGGCCACCGCTATGTAGGACCTTTTGCCGTGATTCCGCTGCAGTAATGCAGACCGTCTAACGGAGTGAAAACCACCGAATCCGAGCAAACACAACGCGCGGGGGCCTCGCCTCGTCCGCTGTTGGACGCCTCCTCTCTCGTGCGCGGGGGCCTCACCACATCCACCACAACTCCATACTCCGGATTCGTTCCTTGTGTTGCCATCAAGATAGCGAGCATGGCTGCCCCACCTCCAAAGAACTTTACCAAAACAACCTGACTACCACCGTGGTTCGACTTCACCACGTTGCTCCCTCCCGCACGAAGCCGCTGCTTTCAAACCAGCAGACCAAGATTGTTGCATGTGCCGTCTTCCGACGTTGTACCGCACCGGGTAGGTTCAGCCATGCCGAACAATCCGCCGCGATCCGCTACAGGCCGAGTTGTCTCCCATTGCCGTTGCCGCAAGCGCCGTCCTCCGACAAAGTCCCACACCACACTGACTATTGCTAGGCAACGTCGGCTGCCGTGGTCCGCTGCGAGCAGTCGAACGGCAACCAAGCGACGATCCTTGGCCACCAACAAGAAAATAGATGCCTCGGCGTGAGGAGGCCAACACCCTTATGCATGCCCCACGACGGGATTGCCAACACCGGTCTAGGCTGTCATCGTCAGTGGACCGCTCGTGCTGCCAACCGCGCCAAGGAGGGCATGACGCCAATGGCGCCACCGTCGCTCGTCCAGAAGCTGGACAGGGTTCCAGAGATCTCATGCAGCAGGGTTGTAGCTCCACAATTATGCCCCCAAGTGGGAAAGCGACGTCCAAGGATGCCGCCGCCATTCGCCAGCATGAAGCTAGAGAGGGCTTTCGCCCAGAGCATCCAATCTACACTGCACACGTGTGGCGCGGCAAGACCGGCACCACCACCGCGACCACCCCACTTGAGTGACGCCTCTGCCGCTATCCCACATGTCGTGTTGCATCTCCTCGACTGCTCTGCAACGCCGGTGAGCTCCCTTCGGGGATCATTGTGACCGCAGCGCCCCACGCAGATCCGCCGGAGAAGAGGGAGAAGGCCCCCATTCCACCAGCTCGCAGCACCTCCGCAGCCTCGTCGGGCAGATCCGCCAGCACGCACGACGCGGCCTCGCCCTGTGCCGCACATCCTCCTCGCGCGCGCCCAACCACGCAGCTGTCGGGCGCCCCGGCCACCGCTGCCCATGTGCTAGGCCATCGCCTGGGCTATCCGCCGCTCTCCTCACGCGCACCCAGCCAAGCCGCTGCCCGCGCGCGTCGCCTGCTCGCACGGCCCCTCACAGCCCACCTCCGCGCTCGCGCCGCCGGCCGCTCTGCACGCCCATCGTGGCCAGCTGCCGCACGCCGCCATCCTCAGCCGCCGGCGCTCTTGCCGCTTCTCCGCCGCCCGCAGCCAGCTGCACCTCCGTGCGCCTGTCCACCACCGAAACTCCCCGGATGCCTCAGATCCGATCGAGGGAGGCCCAGATCCGCGGTCACCTACCCTCGTCGCTGCCGGAGAGGTTCTTGCCGGCGAGGCAGCTCGGCCGGACGTGGCGGCCGCGTCCGCCAGATGTGTAGCTGGGGCCCCTCCGCCGCCGTCATGGCGTGCCGCGCGGGCTTCCGGCGGCCCAATCGGGCGATGGCGCGGCGGAAGGACGTGGGGGAGGGGAGGAGGCGGCGGCGGCTCGACCGCTCGTGTCGCCCACGCGGGGGCGACGCGGGGGTGCGGGGCGGAAATTAGCTAGTTGGTGTAACAAATGTAACTATTTTGTACGGAGGTTACCCAAGGGTAAAGTAGGAAGGCATTTTGGACATGAGAAAAGTCTTTATGTATCCTTATAAATAGTTGGTCAGCTCATACCGTGTAAAGGGATCAAACTTTTCAGAAAAAAAAAGAACTTTTACTTACATTGCATCGGTTGGATTAACTTGCCTTAGTCATTTTAGTCTCAATTAATCAAAAAGATTAAAAAGTTCACTAGTAGATGCTAGGGAGTTATTGGCATTAAATCTCGGATGAAGAGTCAAAGAGAATCCTAACCAACTTAAATGGTGGACCGGTTGTGGACCGCTTGTGAAGTTGGCAAGAAGAGAAGGACGTGCCACACGCTCGCGCTCGCCGGGCCGTGGCTGGTGGCCGAGCCGAGCCACGATGATGACAGTTATCGAGTCATAGCCGTTACTATCATCATTCAGAGAACCATTAACTGACGTTTAATGGCAACGCCAGCTTTGCGCACACACTGTTTGTGTGAGCAGAAGCCTCCGAACCTCCCTGCCTAGCGATCTTGCTCGGGATAGGCAGGCAATAAGGTTTTTGGGAGCGTACTAGTACGCGACTGCTCGCTTCGTCAACTGAACGACTACTTCTCGGCGGCTATCTTCCACAACCTGAATGACTACTTCCAGGCGGTCGTCTTCGTCAAGTGAACGGATACTTCCTGGTGTCCGTCTTCGTTAAGCGAACGATTACTTCCCGGAGGCCCTGAACGACTACTTTCAGAAGGCCGTTCGAGAGACTCCACTACATCGACTCGCCACTACACCGAATCCCCTTCACTGGCTATCTTTGCCGAGCCAGGCACGCTAGCCAGTTTTAATATATAGAGAGTCCAGATATATAACGTTTGTTGGTTTACCCCTACTTTTAGGAAACTTTTTATTTTTAGCTAACCTCGTAATCTTTAAATGTAACTAGGATTATTGTTAGTCTCTTGGAGATGCTCTAAGAACATATGCAAGCATGCACAAAATTTCGGTTTTTTAGATTGTAAAGTGCATCAAGCACGTGAGGGTATATATGCAAATAGATTGATATATTGAGATACTTCCTCCTTTTGCTTTCATAAGTCACGACTTGACTTGACACGATCTTTTAAATTAAACCTTGACTATTTATTTATCTTATATTATTATTTGAAATTATAAATTTATAATCATTAGAAAGTAATTTTTATCACAAATCTAACCATTCTAAATTTGCACTATAAAAGTTAAAATTTTGATCAAAGTTTGTAAAGTTTAGATCTTAATATATGTGTGCGCCTTATAACAGTAAAAGGAGGGAGTATTAGATACGAGCAAAAATTATGTATCTAAAGCAATCACAATTTGGGATTGAGGTGGGAATATTGAATATGGATTTTTCTGGAGAGTTGTAGTGTTATGTCTCACAATGATATGCCATTCTGGGATTTTTTTTTGGCAAAGGAACTCTATTTTATTAAGAAAATGAAAGAGGTTCTTGGGATATATATATATATATATATATATATGTTCTTTTTAACCGAAGTCAGTAGGGGAAGCCCCCATCTATTTTTTTATATTTTTTATTCTAAACCTAATTAATTTGCTACTATAAAGAGTCAAATCTGGGTCCGCGGGGTGCTATTAGGTGCTCTAACAACTAGGTTAGAGGTCATTTTACTTGGGATATATACGTTGGACGGGTCAGAGTGAGCTTATTTTGGAATTACTACCTTTGGTTTATTTACTTGACGTTAGTACAACAGTATTAGTTCAAAAATGAACTACTTCACAACGTCAACTATTCGCAAACGGAGGTAGTACATACAGTAGGTTTTTGGCTTAAAACATGTGCCACATGCTTTTTCCCAGGTAAATTGCCGGTACCCGTGAAGGGGAGGCTGGAGCTGGATAGAGAGGAATGCAATCGGGCCGTCGATGGCACCTACCCGGCCTGGCCAGCCAACAGGATGGGGATCAACGGACGGATATATATGTTCAATTCGTTCGGATGGACATATCGTTATCGACAACATGAATATGTAATTGCACTATAGATCTAGCCACGGGTGCGGCAGGGAGTGGATTATTGGTCTGGTCATGATATGATAGTGGTAGGTGCCATGGGTGGCCTGCATTGCTCCTCAGCTCATCTTCGGATGAATTAAAGGTTAGTTGCCGTAATATATGCATGCATGGCTAGCTGCTAGGGTGAAAAAGGGAGCAATATTTATGTATATAAAGAAGCCAGGCAAGCTGCTAGCTAGCACCCGAAACGTACTGGAGATGAATGAATCGAGGAAAATAATCTAGCCATCCACACCAGAAAAAGCAAAGGAGGAGAGATCGAGGAATAATATAATAATAATGGATGCCACCGCAGCTGCGGTGGCCGCGGTCCTGCTCGTCCTCGCCGTACTACTACTCGTGAGCAGAAGGGCGGCGAGCTATGCCTCCGGCAGCCGGCTGCCCCCGGGCCCGATGGCCCTCCCGCTCATCGGCCACCTGCACCTCATCAGCTCGCCGCCGCACCGGGCCTTGGACCGCATCCTGGCGCGCTACGGGCCCCTGGTGTACCTGCGCCTGGGCCCCTCCACGCACTGCGTCGTCGCCGGCACCGCCGACGCCGCCCGCGACCTCCTCAAGTTCGAGGCCAGCATCCCGGAGCGGCCGCTGACGGCCGTCACGCGGCACCTGGCCTACGACGACGCCGGCTTCGCCTTCGCGCCCTACGGCCCGCACTGGCGCTTCATGAAGCGCCTCTGCATGTCGGAGCTGCTGGGCCCGCGGACCGTGGACCAGCTGCGGCCCGTGCGGGAGGCGGAGCTGGCGGCCGTGCTGGCGGCGGCGCGCGACGCGGCCAGCCGGGGAGAGGCCATCGACGTCAGCCGGCAGCTCATCAGCATGTCCAACAACGCCATCATGCGCATGGTGGCCAGCGCGCTGCCGGGGCACATGACGGAGGCGGCGAGGGACTGCGCCAAGCACGTGGCCGAGGTCGTGGGGGCCTTCAACGTCGAGGACTACGTGGCGCTCTGCCGGGGATGGGACCTGCAGGGGCTCATGCGGAGGACGCGCCAGGTCAGGGACAAGTTCGACGCGCTGCTCGAGATCATGATCACGGCCAAGGAGGAGGCGCGCCGGTCCTCATGGGTGGCGGAGGCGCCGGCGCCGGCGGCACCACCACCCACCAAGGACCTGCTGGACATCCTCATGGACGCGGCGGAGGACCAGAACGCCGAGTTCAAGCTCACCAGGGAGAACATCAAGGCCTTCGTCCTCGTGAGTACTAGTGTCTCTTTAATTTTTTTGTTATCTATTCCATCAGTAATAATAATCAGTGTCGTACTCCATGTCTGGGTCGTCGCTGCTGGGTGATAGAGGTGTTTCTTACCATGGAAAGAGGTAAAAAGTAGGGTGCAAAAGTCACATCGGATACTGTAGCGCGTTGTAGCACTTTTCGTTTGTTTGTGGTAAATATTGTCCTACCATGACCTAAACAATCCGCCGCGATCCGCTACAGGCCGAGTTGTCTCCCATTGCCGTTGCCGCAAGCGCCGTCCTCCGACAAAGTCCCACACCACACTGACTATTGCTAGGCAACGTCGGCTGCCGTGGTCCGCTGCGAGCAGTCGAACGGCAACCAAGCGACGATCCTTGGCCACCAACAAGAAAATAGATGCCTCGGCGTGAGGAGGCCAACACCCTTATGCATTGCCCACGACGGGATTGCCAACACCGGTCTAGGCTGTCATCGTCAGTGGACCGCTCGTGCTGCCAACCGCGCCAAGGAGGGCATGACGCCAATGGCGCCACCGTCGCTCGTCCAGAAGCTGGACAGGGTTCCAGAGATCTCATGCAGCAGGGTTGTAGCTCCACAATTATGCCCCCAAGTGGGAAAGCGACGTCCAAGGATGCCGCCGCCATTCGCCAGCATGAAGCTAGAGAGGGCTTTCGCCCAGAGCATCCAATCTACACTGCACACGTGTGGCGCGGCAAGACCGGCACCACCACCGCGACCACCCCACTTGAGTGACGCCTCTGCCGCTATCCCACATGTCGTGTTGCATCTCCTCGACTGCTCTGCAACGCCGGTGAGCTCCCTTCGGGGATCATTGTGACCGCAGCGCCCCACGCAGATCCGCCGGAGAAGAGGGAGAAGGCCCCCATTCCACCAGCTCGCAGCACCTCCGCAGCCTCGTCGGGCAGATCCGCCAGCACGCACGACGCGGCCTCGCCCTGTGCCGCACACTCCTCGCGGCGCCCAACCACGCAGCTGTCGGGCGCCCCGGCCACGCTGCCCATGTGCTAGGCCATCGCCTGGGCTATCCGGCCGCTCTCCTCACGCGCACCAGCCAAGCCGCTGCCCGCGGCGCGTCGCCTGCTCGCACGGCCCCTCACAGCCCACCTCCGCGCTCGCGCGCCGGCCGCTCTGCACGCCCATCGTGGCCAGCTGCCGCACGCCGCCATCCTCAGCCGCCGGCGCTCTTGCCGCTTCTCCGCCGCCCGCAGCCAGCTGCACCTCCGTGCGCCTGTCCACCACCGAAACTCCCCGGATGCCTGACCCACTGCCGAAGCTCCTAAGGCGCCCCAGATCCGGTCGTGGAGGGCCCGGATCCGTGCCCTCCTGCTCTCGCCGCCGCCAGGGAGGCCCAAGCCGGCGAGGCTGCTCGGCAGGTCGTGGTGGCCGCATCCACCATGGATCCGTCGAGGGAGAGCCGAGAGCCCCGCCGCCGCCGTCATGGCGTGCCGCGCGGGCTTCCGGCGGCCCAATCGGGCGATGGCGCGGCGGAAGGACGTGGGGGAGGGGAGGAGGCGGCGGCGGCTCGACCGCTCGTGTCGCCCACGCGGGGGCGACGCGGGGGTGCGGGGCGGAAATTAGCTAGTTGGTGTAACAAATGTAACTATTTTGTACGGAGGTTACCCAAGGGTAAAGTAGGAAGGCATTTTGGACATGAGAAAAGTCTTTATGTATCCTTATAAATAGTTGGTCAGCTCATACCGTGTAAAGGGATCAAACTTTTCAGAAAAAAAAAGAACTTTTACTTACATTGCATCGGTTGGATTAACTTGCCTTAGTCATTTTAGTCTCAATTAATCAAAAAGATTAAAAAGTTCACTAGTAGATGCTAGGGAGTTATTGGCATTAAATCTCGGATGAAGAGTCAAAGAGAATCCTAACCAACTTAAATGGTGGACCGGTTGTGGACCGCTTGTGAAGTTGGCAAGAAGAGAAGGACGTGCCACACGCTCGCGCTCGCCGGGCCGTGGCTGGTGGCCGAGCCGAGCCACGATGATGACAGTTATCGAGTCATAGCCGTTACTATCATCATTCAGAGAACCATTAACTGACGTTTAATGGCAACGCCAGCTTTGCGCACACACTGTTTGTGTGAGCAGAAGCCTCCGAACCTCCCTGCCTAGCGATCTTGCTCGGGATAGGCAGGCAATAAGGTTTTTGGGAGCGTACTAGTACGCGACTGCTCGCTTCGTCAACTGAACGACTACTTCTCGGCGGCTATCTTCCACAACCTGAATGACTACTTCCAGGCGGTCGTCTTCGTCAAGTGAACGGATACTTCCTGGTGTCCGTCTTCGTTAAGCGAACGATTACTTCCCGGAGGCCCTGAACGACTACTTTCAGAAGGCCGTTCGAGAGACTCCACTACATCGACTCGCCACTACACCGAATCCCCTTCACTGGCTATCTTTGCCGAGCCAGGCACGCTAGCCAGTTTTAATATATAGAGAGTCCAGATATATAACGTTTGTTGGTTTACCCCTACTTTTAGGAAACTTTTTATTTTTAGCTAACCTCGTAATCTTTAAATGTAACTAGGATTATTGTTAGTCTCTTGGAGATGCTCTAAGAACATATGCAAGCATGCACAAAATTTCGGTTTTTTAGATTGTAAAGTGCATCAAGCACGTGAGGGTATATATGCAAATAGATTGATATATTGAGATACTTCCTCCTTTTGCTTTCATAAGTCACGACTTGACTTGACACGATCTTTTAAATTAAACCTTGACTATTTATTTATCTTATATTATTATTTGAAATTATAAATTTATAATCATTAGAAAGTAATTTTTATCACAAATCTAACCATTCTAAATTTGCACTATAAAAGTTAAAATTTTGATCAAAGTTTGTAAAGTTTAGATCTTAATATATGTGTGCGCCTTATAACAGTAAAAGGAGGGAGTATTAGATACGAGCAAAAATTATGTATCTAAAGCAATCACAATTTGGGATTGAGGTGGGAATATTGAATATGGATTTTTCTGGAGAGTTGTAGTGTTATGTCTCACAATGATATGCCATTCTGGGATTTTTTTTTGGCAAAGGAACTCTATTTTATTAAGAAAATGAAAGAGGTTCTTGGGATATATATATATATATATATATATATGTTCTTTTTAACCGAAGTCAGTAGGGGAAGCCCCCATCTATTTTTTTATATTTTTTATTCTAAACCTAATTAATTTGCTACTATAAAGAGTCAAATCTGGGTCCGCGGGGTGCTATTAGGTGCTCTAACAACTAGGTTAGAGGTCATTTTACTTGGGATATATACGTTGGACGGGTCAGAGTGAGCTTATTTTGGAATTACTACCTTTGGTTTATTTACTTGACGTTAGTACAACAGTATTAGTTCAAAAATGAACTACTTCACAACGTCAACTATTCGCAAACGGAGGTAGTACATACAGTAGGTTTTTGGCTTAAAACATGTGCCACATGCTTTTTCCCAGGTAAATTGCCGGTACCCGTGAAGGGGAGGCTGGAGCTGGATAGAGAGGAATGCAATCGGGCCGTCGATGGCACCTACCCGGCCTGGCCAGCCAACAGGATGGGGATCAACGGACGGATATATATGTTCAATTCGTTCGGATGGACATATCGTTATCGACAACATGAATATGTAATTGCACTATAGATCTAGCCACGGGTGCGGCAGGGAGTGGATTATTGGTCTGGTCATGATATGATAGTGGTAGGTGCCATGGGTGGCCTGCATTGCTCCTCAGCTCATCTTCGGATGAATTAAAGGTTAGTTGCCGTAATATATGCATGCATGGCTAGCTGCTAGGGTGAAAAAGGGAGCAATATTTATGTATATAAAGAAGCCAGGCAAGCTGCTAGCTAGCACCCGAAACGTACTGGAGATGAATGAATCGAGGAAAATAATCTAGCCATCCACACCAGAAAAAGCAAAGGAGGAGAGATCGAGGAATAATATAATAATAATGGATGCCACCGCAGCTGCGGTGGCCGCGGTCCTGCTCGTCCTCGCCGTACTACTACTCGTGAGCAGAAGGGCGGCGAGCTATGCCTCCGGCAGCCGGCTGCCCCCGGGCCCGATGGCCCTCCCGCTCATCGGCCACCTGCACCTCATCAGCTCGCCGCCGCACCGGGCCTTGGACCGCATCCTGGCGCGCTACGGGCCCCTGGTGTACCTGCGCCTGGGCCCCTCCACGCACTGCGTCGTCGCCGGCACCGCCGACGCCGCCCGCGACCTCCTCAAGTTCGAGGCCAGCATCCCGGAGCGGCCGCTGACGGCCGTCACGCGGCACCTGGCCTACGACGACGCCGGCTTCGCCTTCGCGCCCTACGGCCCGCACTGGCGCTTCATGAAGCGCCTCTGCATGTCGGAGCTGCTGGGCCCGCGGACCGTGGACCAGCTGCGGCCCGTGCGGGAGGCGGAGCTGGCGGCCGTGCTGGCGGCGGCGCGCGACGCGGCCAGCCGGGGAGAGGCCATCGACGTCAGCCGGCAGCTCATCAGCATGTCCAACAACGCCATCATGCGCATGGTGGCCAGCGCGCTGCCGGGGCACATGACGGAGGCGGCGAGGGACTGCGCCAAGCACGTGGCCGAGGTCGTGGGGGCCTTCAACGTCGAGGACTACGTGGCGCTCTGCCGGGGATGGGACCTGCAGGGGCTCATGCGGAGGACGCGCCAGGTCAGGGACAAGTTCGACGCGCTGCTCGAGATCATGATCACGGCCAAGGAGGAGGCGCGCCGGTCCTCATGGGTGGCGGAGGCGCCGGCGCCGGCGGCACCACCACCCACCAAGGACCTGCTGGACATCCTCATGGACGCGGCGGAGGACCAGAACGCCGAGTTCAAGCTCACCAGGGAGAACATCAAGGCCTTCGTCCTCGTGAGTACTAGTGTCTCTTTAATTTTTTTGTTATCTATTCCATCAGTAATAATAATCAGTGTCGTACTCCATGTCTGGGTCGTCGCTGCTGGGTGATAGAGGTGTTTCTTACCATGGAAAGAGGTAAAAAGTAGGGTGCAAAAGTCACATCGGATACTGTAGCGCGTTGTAGCACTTTTCGTTTGTTTGTGGTAAATATTGTCCTACCATGACCTAA
>OAMR01000058.1:3135706-3149979 GCA_900205405.1 Echinochloa crus-galli
TTTGATCAAAGTTTGTAAAGTTTAGATCTTAATATATGTGTGCGCCTTATAACAGTAAAAGGAGGGAGTATTAGATACGAGCAAAAATTATGTATCTAAAGCAATCACAATTTGGGATTGAGGTGGGAATATTGAATATGGATTTTTCTGGAGAGTTGTAGTGTTATGTCTCACAATGATATGCCATTCTGGGATTTTTTTTTGGCAAAGGAACTCTATTTTATTAAGAAAATGAAAGAGGTTCTTGGGATATATATATATATATATATATATGTTCTTTTTAACCGAAGTCAGTAGGGGAAGCCCCCATCTATTTTTTTATATTTTTTATTCTAAACCTAATTAATTTGCTACTATAAAGAGTCAAATCTGGGTCCGCGGGGTGCTATTAGGTGCTCTAACAACTAGGTTAGAGGTCATTTTACTTGGGATATATACGTTGGACGGGTCAGAGTGAGCTTATTTTGGAATTACTACCTTTGGTTTATTTACTTGACGTTAGTACAACAGTATTAGTTCAAAAATGAACTACTTCACAACGTCAACTATTCGCAAACGGAGGTAGTACATACAGTAGGTTTTTGGCTTAAAACATGTGCCACATGCTTTTTCCCAGGTAAATTGCCGGTACCCGTGAAGGGGAGGCTGGAGCTGGATAGAGAGGAATGCAATCGGGCCGTCGATGGCACCTACCCGGCCTGGCCAGCCAACAGGATGGGGATCAACGGACGGATATATATGTTCAATTCGTTCGGATGGACATATCGTTATCGACAACATGAATATGTAATTGCACTATAGATCTAGCCACGGGTGCGGCAGGGAGTGGATTATTGGTCTGGTCATGATATGATAGTGGTAGGTGCCATGGGTGGCCTGCATTGCTCCTCAGCTCATCTTCGGATGAATTAAAGGTTAGTTGCCGTAATATATGCATGCATGGCTAGCTGCTAGGGTGAAAAAGGGAGCAATATTTATGTATATAAAGAAGCCAGGCAAGCTGCTAGCTAGCACCCGAAACGTACTGGAGATGAATGAATCGAGGAAAATAATCTAGCCATCCACACCAGAAAAAGCAAAGGAGGAGAGATCGAGGAATAATATAATAATAATGGATGCCACCGCAGCTGCGGTGGCCGCGGTCCTGCTCGTCCTCGCCGTACTACTACTCGTGAGCAGAAGGGCGGCGAGCTATGCCTCCGGCAGCCGGCTGCCCCCGGGCCCGATGGCCCTCCCGCTCATCGGCCACCTGCACCTCATCAGCTCGCCGCCGCACCGGGCCTTGGACCGCATCCTGGCGCGCTACGGGCCCCTGGTGTACCTGCGCCTGGGCCCCTCCACGCACTGCGTCGTCGCCGGCACCGCCGACGCCGCCCGCGACCTCCTCAAGTTCGAGGCCAGCATCCCGGAGCGGCCGCTGACGGCCGTCACGCGGCACCTGGCCTACGACGACGCCGGCTTCGCCTTCGCGCCCTACGGCCCACACTGGCGCTTCATGAAGCGCCTCTGCATGTCGGAGCTGCTGGGCCCGCGGACCGTGGACCAGCTGCGGCCCGTGCGGGAGGCGGAGCTGGCGGCCGTGCTGGCGGCGGCGCGCGACGCGGCCAGCCGGGGAGAGGCCATCGACGTCAGCCGGCAGCTCATCAGCATGTCCAACAACGCCATCATGCGCATGGTGGCCAGCGCGCTGCCGGGGCACATGACGGAGGCGGCGAGGGACTGCGCCAAGCACGTGGCCGAGGTCGTGGGGGCCTTCAACGTCGAGGACTACGTGGCGCTCTGCCGGGGATGGGACCTGCAGGGGCTCATGCGGAGGACGCGCGAGGTGAGGGACAAGTTCGACGCGCTGCTCGAGATCATGATCACGGTCAAGGAGGAGGCGCGCGCGGGGCGGTCGCCGGCGCCGGCAGCAGCACCACCCACCAAGGACCTGCTGGACATCCTCATGGACGCGGCGGAGGACCAGAACGCCGAGTTCAAGCTCACCAGGGAGAACATCAAGGCCTTCGTCCTCGTGAGTATATATAGTATCTCTTTTTTTTGTTATTATCAATTCCATTATACTATACAGTAATAATAATAATAATTCGATTAATAATGTACCTACTACGTACGATCGAACAGGACATCTTCACCGCTGGTTCCGACACGACCGCCACCAGCGTGGAGTGGATGCTGTCGCATCTCATCAACCACCCGGCCTGCATGGACAAGCTGCGCGCCGAGCTGGACGCCGTCGTGGGCGGGTCGCGGCTGGTGGGCGAGCAGGACGTCGCCAAGCTCCCCTACCTGCAGGCCGTCTTCAAGGAGACCCTCCGGCTGCAGCCGCCGGCCGTGTTCGCGCAGCGGGAGACCATCGAGCCGGTGCACGTCCGCGGCTACACCATCCCGCCCAAGACCTCCATCTTCTTCAACATCTTCTCCATCGGCCGCGACCCTGGCTGGTGGGAGGAGCCCCTCCAGTTCCGACCGGAGCGCAGCCTGCCGTGCGGCGCCGGCGCCACCGTCGACCCCAAGGGCCAGCACATGCAGCTCATGCCGTTCGGGAGCGGCCGCCGCGCCTGCCCCGGCATGGGCCTCGCTATGCAGGCCGTGCCAGCGTTCCTCGCCGCGCTGGTGCAGTGCTTCGACTGGGCGGTGCCCATCCCTCAGGGTCACTCAAAGGCGCCGCCGCTGGACATGGAGGAGGCGGAAGGCCTTGTCGCCGCCCGGAAGCACCCGCTCCTGCTCATCCCGACCCCACGCTTCAATCCACTGCCCGGAGTCGTCTAGCTAGCAATGCAACCACGACCCTGCCCGCAAGACAGTACCTCTTCTGAGTCTGCCCTGCGTTTCTCTTGTCCTCAATCGACTCTGGATTTTGTGCGCAACGGAATAACATTTTATATTGTGCATAGTTTCACCTCTCATATCATAACTCTCTCTCTTCTCTGCCACATTAGCAACTTTAATGCCATGAAACATATAACATTCGTTTCTCTTGTCGTCAATCAACTTTACATTTGTGGATTTTGTGCACAACCGAATAACATTTTGTACCGTGCACAGTTTCATCTCTATAATATCATAAAACTCTCTATCTTCTCTACCACATTAGCAAATTCAATGCAATGAAATTCATATAAACCCCCACTATTACTGGTCTAGCCTAGTAAAAAAGAAAAAAAATTCGAATATACATATATGTTCACGGTCCGGGCCCGAATCAGGCTTTTTTTTCTGACTCCGGCTTGCCCATGTTGTCGTCCACCACGCTCGCTACCTCCTCGACAAGCTGGGGGTTTCGGCACCTACTCCTTGTCCAAGAACAACTGCGAGGTGTCACGACGCTAGTCGGACGGATAGCTGGAGGGCGTCGCCGGCGACGCGCCAGGCGAGGTGAGAGCGGCGGCACCGTCTCGAGCAGGAAGAAGGAGAGGCGAGGAATTAGATTTAGGTTTGTTGTTCATCGATGACTCCCTTCAGTCTCAGCGTGCGGGCTTAAACATTCTGACGCAGCAGCTTACACGGCTCATATGGCCCATTGATGGCTCGCAGGCCCAACTATCTTATTACATGGCCTCAGGCCCAGTAGCGGCATTAGATCCGTTCGGCGGCCCAGTAGTGGTCTTGACATCTCCTCCCCCTTAAGCAGCAGCAGCTTGACCTCAAGCTGTCAGATTCGGATGACTGCGACGAACAGACTCCAATTTCTCCCAGGTTAGGCCAATGCGACCACTGCACCAACACAAAAGGAACAGCGGAATTCCCAACTAAATGAAGACGAGAAGTGAGTACCTTTGTTGGATGTTGTGCCGAATCCAATACCAGTAACTGCAAGTGATCATCCTTGCTCACCAAAGCTTCAGTGGAATAGCCTTCTTGAGCTGAGAAACATGGATCACAGGGTGGATTTTGCTAGCTTGTGGCAGTTGTAACTTATATGCCACCTTACCCACCTTCAGAAGAATTAAGTAGGGACCAAGGAACCAAAGGAGGTAGCCGACAGCACCGGGGCCGTGCAAACGAGCGAACCGTGGGTGTTAGCACACGAAAAATGAGGCCAGTTTGCTAACGAGCGTAATTTCCTCGTTCGGTGTTCGATTTTAATGAAATTTTTTTGGTGGAGAGCTAAAGCATAGAAAACCACCCTCAGAATGAAATTACAAAAAATAGACCATGATGAAATTTTCTAAAACATATGAACACTTATATATGAATGAGGTAGCCCTTCGGATATCTCCAATATTCGACGCGCACGATATTTTCAGCGACGAACTCCATCAGGAGGCCAAGGACACCGTAGGATCGTTCGTGCCCGGACTCCTATATTTCATGGTAGCCAAGGAACCAAGGGAGGTAGCCGACAGCACCGGGCCGTGCGAACGAGGGAACCGTGGGTGTTAACACACTAAAAATGAGGCCAGTTCGCTAAAACGAGCGTAATTTCCTCGTTCGGTGTCCGATTTTCATGAAATTTTTTTGGTGGCGTCACACCCGGATTTTCACAAAAACCCGAGTGCGGCCATATGTGTGCCCAGGAAGTCATAGTACACATATAGTGAACAAATATGATAAACAGAGAACATATGCTTGAATAAATTCTTCATTAAATAAAGTTTTACAACATAGTGCATCAAAATAAACTAACTAAATACAACGAAAGACTAATAAACTCTCAAACTAATGGAGCCGCAATCCACAGAGACTCTGACTGGGAGACTACAGCTCAATAGTACGGCAAATCTTTTGAAAACTCGTTTTGAAAACTCGGCAGCAGACTCATGCCCAGCCCAATCTGTTTACCCATCCGGGATTTTGTTGAATAAATGACAAGTGTAAGTAAACAATTACTTAGCAAGTTATAGCACGGACAATCCTTGCTACCTACCCACTTTGTATTAAATTATTTCATACATGGATGTGTCTAAGTTGATGTACCATTAAGGTTGTACCTAGTTTTGGTTATCCTATCCTTGTTTATGCATATGGGTAGATTTTGCTATGCACAGCTACTGTCACCATTATTTAACTGTTAATTTTGACTTAATGGTTCACTTCAACATTAATGATAAAACTTGCTTTTTAGCAACATGGTTTAGAGAACTAGGGCATGTGCTGTATGTGCTGTGTGCTTTGCTCCAGTGTCTCTCCCTAAGGTCCGATTCTTAAAGCGACCTATCTTACTACAGGTTTCTCCGTTACGTAAACAAAACTGGTCAGTCGACAGAGAAGTAAATTCATGTCAACAAACAAATAGTATCCGCAACCAGTAAGCATTGCTAGCGGAGAGATCAATAATGATACTTTCAACATAGTCTCTTGTGCCTACATCACACAACGTGTGCCATAAATAGTGGGCGCAATTTGCAAGACACATCGTAGAAGGACTTGGAGCACGTTGCACTTAGGGCATGTACAACAGTTTAGACAACTGCTGTCTATTTAACACATATAGATATTTAAATAGACAGCTAGCTGTCTGTGTGATAATAAATACGCACTCTAGTTTCTGTTGTTTTACATGGGAACACGAGCCAAAGTAGTAGACGAAATAGTAGACAGCAACACTTTCTTTCCTCATTAAATGATGACCACATCAGCTTATTTGGTCCATATGGCAAAAAAAAAGACAGCTGTGGGTTGTACATGGCCAGAACACCGTCAGGGCGAGGCGAGTGCCCTAGGGTCGGCCGAAGGTCACCTAGCCACCTAGGGCGCCGCTTCCGCCGTCGAGATGATGAACGATTAACAAAACGAGGGTGAAATATATAGGAACGGGAGAAACCTACCACCTCAGATCATAGTCGCAGTCGTCACGAATTGTTTCTGCCTTGGCATGTATTTTCGAAACGGATTCGAAGTAGAATTACAAAACTGAAATACACTTGCGGTGTGAACCAGAATTGAAGATAAGAGGGCATGCAGGTCACGATCGAGCTATCAACCACGAGTAAGAAATGTGTCTGCAAGCAGCAATGGACGAACACAGGCAGCCGAGTAGGATTTCAACCAGGGAAAATTGTTATGATTATATTGGTTAATGGCCAGTTAGTTGATTAATGACATCATTAGCAGTGGCTAATGATAGTGGAGCACTGCCTTTGAACGGTTACGGAGTGATGCCGGTGACGAAGACGAGGAGTGATGAATGAACCAGTAGCCATTACCTAATTATGTAGTCATCATAAAAATGTTTGTGCTATGAGTACTTTGCTGGGTGGCCTGATCACTCAGCCCTGTTCTGTGTGGGTGTCATCGGTTTTCGTCCAGACAGGATGGATACCGCTTTATTGCCTATATACTTAGCTATGTATATGTATGGAGCTGTTTAATTTTACCGCAGTTTTATGGTTTTTACTCTGTTTTGTGCCATTGGGTTGTTGCCTGTGATTTGGCATCCTGCTGTTTACGCCTTGAAATGCTGGACTAAACGTGGCGGCTGGAGCTCTTGCTTGGTATGAGTCAACACCACCAATCTTGCAGGGATTCACACACGTCATGCTTGAAGTCACCAAAGTCCAAGAAACCTAGGATTGTCCACCAGACTTTGAAAAGGATGTGGTCTGAAGATTCATCTTTCTGCTCACAAAGTTTGCAAGCGCCTCCAGCCCGTGTCAAATTCGCCGGTCTGCAGTCCAAGGATCTTGTACAAAGTCCAGGGAGCTATTTTGCCTAAAATGATCCCGTAGGGAAAATCATATTCATATCTGCGTGTGTGGGAGTGGGTTATAGTAGCGCAAGTAAAATGATCCACGAAGCAACAGCAACGTGACTCCAAATCACTTCCAATGGCGCGGAAAAAATATCTAGGAAAATTAATGCTGGCGAGAAACTAAGTTTCTTTCGCCGTCTGTGCTTGGTCCATTGCTGCTCGCGGACACATTTCTTCCTCGTGGTTGGTAGCTCGATCATGACTTGCCCTGTGATCTTCCGGTTCACATCGCAAATGTATTTTTGTAATTCTACTTCCAATCCGTTACGAAAAAACAAAAGGAATTGTACCTCCGATACATGCCAAGGCAGAAACAACTGCAACAATGATCTGAGGTGGTAGTTGCAGTTAGCAGGTCAATCATCGCATCAATCGCGTGTGATCTCGCTGTCAAAATAAACACGGCGTCTCTTGTCAAGTGATCGATGAGCAGAGAGCTCCTTGTTTCTCCCGTTCCCACCTCACCTCACCATTCAGTAGTAGTCCCTACAATCAGCTACAGCTTAGTAATTATTAGTGTCGATCATCAGTCTGATCCGTCGCTACCAAATAGCAACGAATATATGACAGCTAACCAACCATGGAAACCGCAGAAAGCAGCAAGCGTCGCCGCCAGAGATTGCCCCCATGGCCATGGCTCATCACAAACAAACACAGGTTATTCATCATCGCCTTCCTCCTCTCTCTGCTGCAACATCAACTCCATGTTTTTTTTTCTATCTGTGCTGTGCGTGCGCATGCAGGGGGCGGACACCAGCAGCAGCTCTGCGAGTTTGCGCATGGAAGACGAGGAGGAGCTTGCAATAATCCAACATGGCGGCACATTGTCTGCAGAGGACCAAACGAAACCACCGTCGATGACGAGGTGCCTGCTGCCAGCACGCAGCCTGAGATCAACAGCTGCGGTCCCTGCTGCTCATGCTCAAGCCCAAGGAGGCGGCGATCTCGGCATCCGGTCGCTGTCCTTCTCCAAGCTCTTGAGCTTCAGAATGGCGAGGGCGCTGTCCTCCGCTCTAACTCTAGTAAGCACTCGATCCCCAGCTGCGGGCATCCATCCATCCGTAATTAATTTTGATTTGTTGATTCATCCACAAGGAGGAGGATACCAAGGAGGAGCTGAAGCTGGTGTGCCGATCGCAGTCTGTGCCTACGAGCGTCAGGCGACTGGCGGCGGACTCCCACTGGCGGCTCAGAGTGGTGCCGGATCCGACGACGGAGGCCGCCGTGCTGGCTCCTAGTCCTACCGGAGAAAAAGAGGAAGAAGACATTGCGGCGGTGTGCCGCATCTGCATGGTGGCGCTGTCGGAGGAGGCGGTGCTCAAGCTGGAGTGCTGCTGCAAGGGCGAGCTGGCCCTGGCGCACAGGGGCTGCGCCATCAAGTGGTTCAGCATCAAGGGCAACGGCACCTGCGACGTCTGCGGCCAGGAGGTGCTCAACCTCCCCGTCACCCTGCGCCGCCTGTCCTCCATCTCCATTCAGGCTCAGGCGGCGGTGGCTGATCAGGCTCAGGCCGGTGCTCAGCAGCAGGATGCTGCTGCTGATGACGCCGCCGCCAGCCGTCGATACAGAATAATGTGGCACGGCACGCCGATCCTCGTCATCATCAGCATGCTCGCCTACTTCTGCTTCCTGGAACAGCTGCTGGTAGTGCTTGCTCCCCTGATTTACAGTCGTATATATCGTATGTTATTATTACCTGGCCATCGCATTCATACATGCATGCAGGTCGGCGACCACGGCACGGCGGCTCTGGCCATCTCCTTGCCCTTCGCCTGTGTCCTCGGCCTCTTCTCCTCTCTAACCACAGCAAAGATGGTGTCCAGGAGATATGTCTGGATCTACGCTGCGCTGCAATTCCTCTTCATTGTGCTCTTCACCCACCTCTTCTACAGATATGTAAGATCCTCATCTCCTAATATAAACTTACCCTCTGCGTGGTCACATCACCCAAACATTATCATACCTGTAAGTAACAACACTCTACTGAATGATGAACCAGGTGCGGATGCAAGCTGTGATCGCCATCATCCTCTCCACCTTCGCCGGCTTCAGCGTGGCCATCTGCACCAGCTACTTGCTGCTCCAGATCCTCAGATGGAGGGCCACAACCACAGCTGGAGAACAAGGCCATGGTTCAAGGGAGCCATCAGCGGCAGACCTTGAGCTTGCTTTGCCGCCTCCGTAGATCGCTTCACTATCTCCCAATCATCTTTGTTTAGTTCAGCTCAGCGCAGCTCACTCGACCTCCAGCAAGCTGTGTTTGACTTTGTTTATACCTCCATCCTTTGTTTTCTGAGACCTCGTTGTATAAATGAACCATCCTTTCCATGGTAGGTATTGATACAAGACAGTGCCATCTTTCTCCAAAACTGAAAAGAAAATCAAATACTCCAAACCAAACAATAAAGGAAATGATTATTCGATTATATCCCCCTATGTTCCAATCTCACTTGTCCTCAACCTGATCCGATATCTCCTCCAGAAATGGAAGACTGCGGAGGACGATCCACCTCAAAACTAACAGACAGCGCTAAGCTATTTGATACTTCAATGCCCTACAATTCGTCCTTCAGGTTTGTACCCAGGGGCGGAGGGCTCAGTATGGCGAGGTATGGCGCTCGCCATACCTTGATTTTGCTGCAAGTCCCCTATAGTATTCCCCTAGTGGGTGGTTGCATCTGCATGCCGGCTGCCATGGCTGCTTGTTCGTGCAGCGCGATGCGCAGGAAGAAAGGAAGGGCCAGTCTACGAACCGTTATCAGGCCAAGTGTTATCGTGGGCCGCATCATTTGTTGTTTGCTGCTGCTTAATGGCCCGTTACGCCAGCCCATCCATCATCCAGACGTCCCGTTATACTTCAGTCCACCGTGTAAACCTAGCGCGGCGCCGTGAGCGACGATTCGCATTTGGCATTCAGGCAAAGCAATCAGCAGCGGATCAGTCGGGGTCTCAGATAATGCTGTGACGGCGTCACCTGCGAGCTTGCGAGTTGCGACGGGCGCACGCGCAGAGCAATCACGTACGCAGATGGCAGGCCGCAGGGTGTAGCGTCCGCCGACCAAATTCAGATCGAGATGCAGAACTAGGTAATACAGTTTGGACATTTCCAATTTAGCCAAAAATCACGTGGCTTAAACTCATCACATCCCTTTACTTGTACTTGCATCTCTTTATTCTACTGAAAATATTAAATCATCTATACGTACACGTTTTATATTTCTTTATGTTTCGTGCTTGATATATCATTGCATCTTGCATATATATGAACTAGTTTAAAAATGAACCTTATTACTTTATAGTCTATGCAACTTCGCCATACCTTAATTTTGTTCCGTCCTCCGCCACTGTTTGTACCAGAGATCTTCACACCCTCCGTCTCGGTGCTCTCAGTTCTCCTAGTTCATGAGTCTTGGCGCTTCAACTTGAACGGGATGCTAGAATGCTTCTTGATGAATTTGTACATCTCTACCACAGTCCGGTCCCCCTCAAAAGTGATCTGAAAGGTATAACCAAAAAACAAACCGACACATTGAATCAGTCGAAGTTCATATCTTAGGAGACAAGACATCAAATATTTTCCTGTTGCCTCGTCAATTAATACCCAGTTCAGGAGAACTAAGCTTCTCCAAAATATGGGCTTATCAGAGAAGCTAGGGACTACGAGACAAACAATTATACTATTTTACTGACTATGGGCCATTGCGTTTCGTGGCCATTTCCAGCTCCTCGTTCAATCTTGACTTATAATCTACTGGATCTCACATTCCCCAGCTGAATTTTGAACCTCGGAGGTACTGTAGGCGTAAACAAGAATAACCTCTACAATAAATCATGAATAGCAGGCATGCAAGATTGTAAATGCAGGAATCGTGTAAAACAAGAGGCTAGCTTTACATTGCACCAAAGACAGGCGTTTCAGTTCTAGAGTATAAGCAGCTCGGGACAGTCCCAAGCATAAAAATAGCACTGCTGAGAACAATGAGATCACAGCAACAAGTGAAACAATAGAGTTAAGCACTTACAGGTTCAAAGCTTTTTTTCCCTGCTGGATAGAAGAGAATTGTGGGGTATCCATCAGGCTGTAACAAAAAGCAAGTGTCAAGGATGCAAAATGCGCAAATTTCTGGAGTGTCAAGGAATCTTGAAGTTTCTGTGTCTGTTGATTCAAGGATGCAAAATGCGCAAATTTCTTTTTACAGTAATAGAAGATTAGAAGTGCCTATGAATCTCTTGAATAGCATATTTGGCAAAATGGAATATAAGAAGCGATGCCTAGACGATAATGTTGGCAACTCTACACTAATTAGAACTCTTCATAATTACATCATTCTGTCAAGATGTACCTAGCATTAAATTCAGTTTCAGAGGTTCTTTGCTAGCATAGTACAGTGCGCTCCAGCTGAAGATATGTAGTAACAACGAGGCATCCAGTGGTAGGAACAATACAATTGAATTGAACAGTTAGAGGTGATCCTTAGGCTGCAACATAACTATTCTAATCATCATTCCACTATAGCTCAGAATAACTTATGTAGTGGCCTACAACAGAGGAAAGGAGGACCGGCACCTTGCAGTCCTTTGGAAATTTTCAAACACATGAAGCAAACACCACTCTTCACTTCTGATGGAGCCAATGAAACCAAAGCATAAGACTGCATAAATAAAGAGGCCACATATTAGCCACCGAGGGGGGGGGGGGGGACTGTAGCAAGGAACAGTAGTCTTTTGTATTTCCAGGGATGCAGCTATAACATGCTCTTTTGTAATGTGATTCTCACTTTGTCACCTCACAACAGATTCGTCAGTAGGGCAAAAAGCCTTCCAAGGACGCTTGCCCAACTGGCCCCAACACAACCATAGCCTGAATGCATCTCTAGAACTCATCAATCCATTGCTATATCTGAAATCGAAACAAAAAGGCATTGTGAGATTTATAGCAATATGATACAGGAAAAAAAGCAACTAATAAGATGGAATTAATTCTGAAGAAATCAATTTTTCAGAAACAAAGTTCAGATCAGTCAAATCAAATGCAAGAATATGGAGGGGAGACCACAATTCAGATCTCTCAGCTTTGTCTTATTCTTGCTTTTGGGGGCCAATTCCTTTCTGTAGATGTGGAAGACACTTGCATTCAATTCTCACCCACATAGAGAGACATATGAGATACTGTACCTATCGGGAGACGATCGTCTTCATCTCGCTGCAGAGCATTTGTAACACCCCGCCCTCCAAAGCCGCCCCGCATAGCCCTTCCGAGGGGCGTGCACGCGTACACATAGCACTCTGCTTACACTTTCGTCCTCGCTTCGTGTAAAAGGGTTAACCCGAAGGTGCTATGGCTGGAAGATGAGGGCTTATAAGTTGCCTCCACCCTTGCTAAACCAGCAATGTGGCACTAAACACGTGCATCCTGCACTCACGGGCCACTACTGGGCCATACAAACTGGGCCGGGTGTGACATACACCCCCCTCAAAGAACCCGACGTCCTCGTCGGCACAACTCACCCACACGGGCAAATGCCCAGGAACGTTCCCCCTTAGCGCACGATCGTACGTCCAATGCCGGCGCCATAGTCCATGACGTATGCCCTACCCGGGCCACACGCGCCATGCGCCCTATGCCCGCACACTGACCCGTACGCGCAACCACGAGGGTCGGCTCTGATACCATTTGTAACACCCCGCCCTCCAAAGCCGCCCAGCACAACCCTTCCGAGGGGCGTGCACGCGTACACATAGCACCATGCTTACACTTTCGTCCTCGCTTCGTGTAAAAGGGTTAACCCGAAGGTGCTATGGCTGGAAGACGATGACTTATAAGTTGCCTCCACCCTTGCTAAACCAGCAATGTGGCACTAAACACGTGCATCCTGCACTCACGGGCCACTACTGGGCCATACAAACTGGGCCGGGTGTGACAACATTACTTGGCGAGCTATATCTGAAATCAAAACAAAAAGGCATTGTGAGATTGATGACAATATGATACACGAAAAATAGCAGCTAATAAGATGGAATTAATTCTGCAGAGTTCAGATTAGTTTTTCAGAAACAAAGTTCAGATCAGTCAAATCAAATGCAAGAATATGGAGGGGAGACCACAATTTAGATCTCTCAGCTTTGTCTTATTCTTGCTTTTGGGGGGCCAGTTTCTAAACCCTAAATTCCTTTCTGTAGATGTGGAAGACACTTTCATTCAATTCTCACCCACACAGAGAGGCATATTAGATACTGTACCTATCGGGGGACGATCGTCTTCATCTCGCTGCAGGGCATTACTTGGCGAGCTATATCTGAAATCAAAATAAAAAGGCATTGTGAGATTTATGGCAATATGATACAGGAAAAATAGTAACTAATAAGATGGAATTAATTCTGCAGGGTTCAGATCAATTTTTCCGAAACAAAGTTCAGATCAGTCAAATCAAATGCAAGAATATGGAGGTGAGACCACAATTCAGATCTCTCAGCTTTATCTTATTCTTGCTTTTGGGGCCAATTCCACCGCTGTCGGTATTAAACAACTATGGGTGCATATGGGCTTATCAATTTTTGTAGGTTTTCAACTCAACATTTGGAGCCGACTCTTGAGTGTGTCCAGCCTCGAGGTGCGAGGGGCAGCACGAAGATTTGGACGGCCAGGCCAGGCATAGGTGGAGTGACGGAAAGGAGAGGAAATAGTGAGTGAGGGCGGAGGCGATGATGGGAACACCTGTGACATCAAGGCTTTATTATTACTGTGAAGCATTAACATTTCTCCAGATGGCAAAGGCAGTGTGAAAGGTCTTCACCTGCCATTTTTAGGTAAATATTCAGTGGGATTGTTGTGTAAGCACGAAGAGTTGGAAGTGGGAATATATCAATTCCTTTAAATGGTCACCATGGATAAACGTTTATGAGGCTCTGAATTTTTCAATAAATTCCATGAAATTACATATTTTCAAACCAAACTCTACAACTTGCATATATGCATCATTGCACATAGCCAGGGCATATCAACCAGTACAGAGCGGGGGTCTATTTAGACCGAGATAAACTAAACAGGCTGAGGTTAACTGGAACTTGTGGGAAGATTCGATCATATACACTATGCATAATAAAAATTGCAAGCACCCAAGATATGCACACAGAAATAGATTGCTACATGACGCAATACATTATTATTGGTCAACTTGGCCTATAATTAATGTTACTGTGGATAAAAATCTGGAATCAGATAACAATCCCAGTGTTGACACAAGATCGCGCCAACGAAGTCGCCGCTGCCTTGAAGCGAAACCGGTCAGACCGCTTTATGAAACCGGTCAGACCGCTTTTGACGGGGCGACGGTGAAAACCTAAAATCTCGAGCTCGGGAGGGACCCCGTCGGAGCTTGAGAGTCTAGGGTTGTTCTAGGATCGGCAGGCCACCTAGAACGCCCTCAAACGTCGTCGAGACGAGAGAAGAACAGAAGATACGGGGTTGGAAGAGCTAGGGTTTGGAGATAAAAGTAATGCAGAACATAGAACATAGAAAGATAAAAGTAAAGGAAAAACGATAAAAGGTAAATTTGATAGATTCGATTGGATTGGATAT
>OAMR01000058.1:3157247-3202261 GCA_900205405.1 Echinochloa crus-galli
AGCACGTGGCCCAAGAATGCTACTTCCTTCAACCAGAACTCACACTTGCTCAACTTGGCATATAACTGATGTTCCCGGAGTCTCTGCATCACCATCCTCAAATGATCTTCATATTCCTCTTCATTCTTGGAGAAGACTAGAATGTCATCAATGAACACCACCACGAACTTATCGAGGTAGTCCATGAATACACTATTCATTAAGTACATGAAGTATGCAGGAGCATTGGTCAGTCCAAAGGACATAACCGTGAACTCGTACAACCCGTACCAAGTAGTGAAAGCCGTCTTGGGTATGTCCGACGATCGGATTCTCATATGATGATAACCCGATCGAAGGTCTATCTTGGAGAACACACAAGCTCCTTTCAGCTGATCAAACAGATCATCAATCCTTGGCAACGGATACTTGTTCTTGATGGCCACTTCGTTGAGGGCTCGATAGTCCACACACATCCCCTGTGTCCCATCCTTCTTGTCCACGAACAATACCGGTGCTCCCCATGGTGAAGCACTAGGACGAATATACTCATTTGAATTCTAACACAATTGGTGTTTCCATTTTATGTTTTTTCTGTGATTTACTATGATTTTTCAAATTTCTTTAGGGTGTAATTTGACCGGTTTTGGAAAGTTTGTGTGGTGATATAGATCATTTCTTAGGTTAGGGGGTTATGTAGTCCAACCCCCATTGGTGAGGTGGTGATCTAGACTTTTTCCAAAATTCAGCGACCATAGGAAGTTAGGGAATCATATTTAGTATGTGGCTTGTGAATAAATTGGCTGATGACGATCATATTGTTCTGCATCCTATCTGCAGATGATGTGGGCTCTAGAATATGATCCTGACATCTTCCCTACTTATGAAGAGACTGGGGCTGCAACCAACAAATTTGAAGGATTTAAACCAAAGATAAAATCAATACGTCAATTTGGCAAGTATGAAAGGGAGAATATGAAGAATGGGGCAAATGATGGTGATGGACCTGTCCCTATTTCGGTTTTCCTGGTTGCTAGTGTTCTGAAAGAGAACAGTCCAAAGCTTCTGCAAGAAGCTCGAGGGATCGATGACGTTATCCGGGTAAGCTGGATCAATGCATTCCTTTCCTTAGAATCTTTACTTTCCCTCTCTTGTTTTACAAAAGAAACACATAAGGCTGCATCTCTATTTAACATTGTGAAAGGAGGAAAACAGGCATGCAATGTGCAGGATGACATAAGTAAAGATTCATGTGAGGAGGGAAAAGGGGACATTGGATATTGCAGTGGGATTTGTTCCCAGACCTTATAAAGGATAACAGTTAAGTTTTGTGTGTGGATTTTAGCCTCATGTATGTAATTGTTGCTTTCTTTTTTACTTAATTCAGATATTGAACAATGTTAGTGGGGACTTGGATGCGAAAAGGGCTTGCGCTGTTGCACTGAAGCTTCACAGGAAGTACCTGGAAAAGGTGATTAGCTGTGGATCAACTTTCATATTTTTAAGCCAAAGATGTGCTCTGCTAGTTGACTGCTAATCTTAGGAAACATTTGTTTTATTTGGCAGTTGCAGGGAAAGAAAATCTGACATCAGAATCAGATGGTGAGATACCGAGACTGCATATGGGACTTGCCACACGGGGTTGTAATATCTAGAGAATTCAACGTAGTAGTTATTTGTGTATGTAAAGACTAAAGAGTACTAACCCCACGATTGTTCCCGGCTTCCATGTATTGAGCAAGTGAAAACATAATAAGGTAATCGTCCATTGAAGTATAATATTTGGTCCAACGATGCAGGTTGAAGTGTAATACTTGTAAACACACGAAAATTGTTAACTTGAGGCCACGAATTTTAACGTAGAATTCTCACCACTAAACTACAGCCACTTTGGATTTTTACGGTTGATGCTAGCTTATTAAAGCCTTGTTCTTCCTTGAGGTCTCATAGGATATCCGCTAACCGCTATTTGGCTCGTTGGTTGGCGTTGCCGCCTGGGCGATTGCTTCGTCTGGATGAGTCGGCGGCCGCTATGTGTTGCGTGCTTTGGGGAAAAAATACAGTGCGCGCCGTGCGCACCCACGCCCGATGCCGCTGATTTGCATCGGGTCCAACAATCTATGATGCTTTGCGCGCTGATTTACATGGAGCACCCTGCGTTGATCTGCATGGAGCCCCTGCGCTGATTTGCATGGAGCATCCCGTGCACCAGGAACCCCACATGGCAGAGGCACAGGGCGTGGGCGCGCACGGCGCTGTTGGTGCGCACCGCGCGCACTGTATTTTTTTCCGTGCTTTCACTACAGGAAACCCGGAGTTTGCCGAGTGCCTGGGGCACTCGGCAAACCCCGAAATACACTCGGTTGAGCCTTTGCCGAGTGTAACACTCGGCAAAGGGGTTACGGCATAGCTCGTGTCGGCAAACAGGCCCTTTGCCGAGTGTCTTCTGTCAGGCACTCGGCAAAGGCTTTGCCGAGTGCAAAGCCAGCACTCGGCAAAATAAAGCACTAACAGACGGCCCGGGCCGTCTGTGGACGGCTGTTAGGGCTAACGAAGCCTTTGCCAGAGTGGGATCACAAACATTGGCCAACAAGAGTATGGGGCAGCCGTCATTCCATACGGGTTGAACCCATCTGTTGCCAACGCAACACGCACATTCCGAGCCTCTCTAGCCTTGTCATGATGAATCCCATCAAAGTGCTTCCATGCTTCACCATCGGATGGATGTACGAGCTTATCAGGATTGTATCGCACTCCACTTTTGTGCCATGTCATCTGTTTCGCGGAGTCCTCGGTCATGTAAAGCCGTTGGATCCTCGGTATAGGTGGAAGGTACCGTAGGATATTCACGGGTATTTTGCTTTGCTTCTTCTTACCATCAGCACCGACTATCTCCACGAATCTAGAAGCCTTGCACTTCGGACATTGCTTTGCGTCCGCAAATTCTTTCCTAAATAAGATGCATCCATTCGGACAAGCATGTATCTTCTGATACGGCATCTTAAGTGCATTTAGAAGTTTCTGTGCCGCGTACATGTTCTTTGGCAAGCCGTGACCTTCCGGAAGGAGGCCACCCAAAATTGTCAGGATGTGGTCAAAGGCGTCTCGACCCAAGCTAAACTGGGACTTGACGGCCAACAGACGTGCAACGGCATCCAATTGAGAAACCTTAGTGTGCGAGTGAAGTGGTTGTTGTGCCGCTGACAACATGTCATAATAAGCCTTTGCAGTGGCCTCCGGCTCCTCCTCCCTAGGTCCATCATTGAAGTGTGCTTCGTCGTAGTCATGCAACATGTCCCCTACCCCTGCCTCATCATCAAACTCCTCGATGCGCTGCCTCACGGCCTCGTCTCTCCCACGATCAACGGCTTCACCATGGCGTGTCCACCGAGTATAGTTCTCCGTAAATCCATTCCTGACGAGATGTTTACCCATGACAACTTCTGTTTGGCGTTTACGATTGTCGCAAACCGCGCATGGACAGAAAGTAGTTGGCACCCCTTTCGCATTGGCAAAAGCTTGCTTCAAGAACGCATCAGTCTTGGCAATCCATTCATCTGTACATTCACCTTTATTTGAGCGGCCAGTGTACATCCACTCACGGTCATCCATCCCTTTACATATCACCGAGCAATAAATTTCTTCCATACCAAATTTATAATAATAAATGCATCTACCGGATGGTGCAGACGGCGGGGAATAGCGTGCGGCGGAGCTACAAGCCGACGATGGTGCAATGGCCTCTACCTGAAAAAATAACAAAATTTTATCAAATATAAATTTCGGCAGCACCTCCCCTGCACGGGGAGGTTTCTGAAACCCCATCCTGCAAAAAAACATGGCATGAAGGCTGACAACCACGTAAACAAGGATATCCACGGCACGAAGGCCGACAACCACATACACAATTGAATGCTTAGGTGAATGTTTTCTTTTTCTTGTGAAAATATGGACAATGTATGTGGCTGTGTATGTGGTTGTCGGCCTCGTGCCGTGGATATCCTGCAGGATGGGGTTTCAGAAACCTCCCCGTGCAGGGGAGGTGCTGCCGAAATTTTTATTTGACAAAATTTTATTTTTTCAGGGAGAGACCTGGGCCGCCCTCGCCGCTGCCGTCCTCTTCCCCGGCCGCCCGGAGCCGCCGCCGTCCTCTTCCCTCGCCGCCGCCGTCCTCTTCCCCGCCGCCGTCTGCACCGACACGAGCGTCACCGACTCGCCCACCGTCGAGCCCGTAGGTGAGCACATGCAAAACCATACGCCCTCAATATTTAATTCGTAGATCCATATTTAAGTTGTGTCACGTAACCTAGTTAGGCATCTCCCGTTCGAAAGAGATACGGTTGTGAATATGTGAATCTTTGCATATGTCTAACCGTATCTGTTTCGAATTGTCCACGTTTTTGGACAGCTCGAGGATGTGTAGATGCGTAGTTTCCATGCTCTACTCGTACCGAGGCTGAGTTTCGGCATCATCTCCCTGTTGTTCTCCGAATACACAATCTCCATAATTGGACGTGTATTTGGAGAACAGCGGGGAGGTGCTGCCGAAATTCCGTCTTGGATACGAGTAGAGCATGGAAACTACCCATCTACACATCCTCGAGCTGTCCAAAAACGTGGACAATTCGAAACAGATACGGTTAGACATATGCAAAGATTCACATATTCACAACCGTATCTCTTTCGAACGGGAGACGCCTAACTAGGTTACGTGACACAACTTAAATATGAATCTACGAATTAAACACTGAGGGCGTATGGTTTCGCATGTGCTCACCTACGGGCTCGACGGCGGGCGAGTCGGTGACGCTCGTGTCGGTGCAGACGGCGGCGGGGAAGAGGACGGCGGCGGCGAGGGAAGAGGACGGCGGCGGCTCCGGGCGGCCGGGGAAGAGGACGGCAGCGGCGAGGGCGGCCCAGGTCTCTCCCTGAAAAAATAAAATTTTGTCAAATAAAAATTTCGGCAGCACCTCCCCTGCACGGGGAGGTTTCTGAAACCCAATCCTGCAAAAAGACACGGCACGAAGGCCGACAACCACATACACAAGGATACGGCACGAAGGCCGACAACCACATACACAAGGATACGGCACGAAGGCCGACAACCACATACACAAGGATACGGCACGAAGGCCGACAACCACATACACAAGGATACGGCACGAAGGCCGACAACCACATACACAAGGATACGGCACGAAGGCCGACAACCACATACACAAGGATACGGCACGAAGGCCGACAACCACATACACAAGGATACGGCACGAAGGCCGACAACCACATACACAAGGATACGGCACGAAGGCCGACAACCACATACACAAGGATACGGCACGAAGGCCGACAACCACATACACAAGGATACGGCACGAAGGCCGACAACCACATACACAAGGATACGGCACGAAGGCCGACAACCACATACACAAGGATAATGAGGAATCAAATTTGACATGCATTTGATATTAGCATCAACCCAACCTACCAAACATTCACAAGAAAAAGAAAACATTCACCTAGCATTCAAATCATCTATCTTCAAGCATTCCTCTAAATTTGGCATGCATGACACGAGCATTCCTATAAATCCAAACCACTGCTACACGAGCATTCAAAATTACCATGCATTTGAATCATGAATAAGCTACACGAGCATTCAAAATTGACATGCATTTGAATCATGAATACGCCGCAACTAGCTTCGGAATAAAAGAACAGAGGATGGGGAGGGGAAGAAGGTCACCTGGCAGAGGCAGGTGGCTAGGGTGACGGCCTTCTTGGCCGCGATGAGCTCGGCCGCGTCAGGGCGGCGGCGACCGGGCGAGGTGGCCGGCCGGGACGGCAGCCCGGCGCGCGGTCACAGGCGCGGCCGGGACGGCAGCCCGGCGCGCGGTCACAGGCGCGGCCGGGACGGCAGCCCGGCGCGCGGTCACAGGCGCGGCCGGGACGGCAGCCCGGCGCGCGGTCACAGGCGCGGCCGGGACGGCAGCCCGGCGCGCGGTCACAGGCAACACTCGGCAAAGAGGTGGTTTGCCGAGTGCCCCGCCGAAGCACTCGGCAAAACTACCAATCCAGCCGGCCAAAAACTCTTATATTTAAAATGTTCAAATTTTTTGAGTTTGAATTTCAAGTTTTTTAAAAATATTTTTCAAATTTTCAAACTCTTCGCCGAGTATCTGACCCAGACACTCGGCAAAGGGCCAACACGTCCATGTTTACCGAGTGTCTGGACTGTGACACTCGGCAAAGAACTGACAGGCCAAACGGCCGTCCACGGCCGTTGGCGCGCGTGGCACGTGCTGGACACGTGCCACGGCTTTGCCGAGTGTCTGCCGTGTGACACTCGGCAAAGCTACTGGAGCCCAAACGGCCGTCCGTGGCGTGGCACGCGCCCGGCACATGCGTCAGCTTTGCCGAGTGTCTCTTTGCTGACACTCGGCAAAGATCCTGTTTGTTGAGTGTCTCTTTTCTGACACTCGGCAAAGATCCTGTTTGCCGAGTATCGCCTCTTTGCCGAGTGCCGTTGTCTGGGCACTCGGCACAGCCAGTCTTTGCCGAGTGCCGTTGTCTGGGCACTCGGCACAGCCAGTCTTTGCCGAGTGCCCGACAGAAAGCACTCGGCAAAGAGGCAAGCACTCAGCATACGTCGGGTTTCCCGTAGTGTTTGGGGCCGGGGCGATATATTATTCCAAACTTGCTGATCAAATAATAAAGAGAGAAGCCGTCATGGGGAGGGAAGGGAAGCGGAAGCCACTATAATCAGGAGATTCAAGGTCGCATCCATAGGATGTTTCGCCACACCGCAACATTCTATATATGTATCCCCACGTTGCCGCTGCCGCTGCTCGGTTTGGCTAATTATAACTGTCTGGCGATTGATCAATCTAATTAACAGTCAGTTATAATCAATCCGACCGGCAGCTAGCAGCTGGTTAGCATGCACCAAGGCCCGCCGCACCCGGGACAGCTGCGTCGCCGCCCTCGCCAACACCCTCTGCTCCCTTCTCCTGGGCCTCATACTCGTCGCGGTCGTCGTCCTCTTCGTCGTCTAGCTCGGCCTGCGCCCGCACCGTCCGCGCTTCAACATCGCCTCCTTCTCAGTCGCCAGCGGCCTTGACCCGAACTCCAGCCCTGCCGGCGCCAGCCTCGCCTTCAACATCACAGATCGCAACCCCAACCGCCACATTAGCATCTACTACGACGCCATGTACGCCTCCGTCCACTTCTACGACGCGCTCATCGCCTCGGGCCCGACCTTCACCGCCGGCTGGTACCAGCGCAATAAGACCACCACCTCCATCATGGGCCTCCTCGACGTCCTCGGCCCCGCCACCACCGATGATGCCTCCTGGCCCTCCTTCTCCATCGCGGTCCGTGCCGGCCGCGACCCGCTGCGCCTGCAGCTCACAACGGCCATCCGCTTCAGGGTCACCATTGTCTTCCACTCCGGCCGCCAGAGGATGCACGTCAGTTGCGACCTCCTCGTCGGCGCCGACAGTGACTTGCTGCCGGACTCCGTCGGGGCCGCCTGCGACAGATACTTTTGAAGAATTCGTTGTTGCTGCTGTTGTTGTTTAGTTTTTCGATCACGTGTCACCCCGCCCGTCTTCATCTTCACTTTGGACTGCCTGATTATTTAAGAATAATAACACCGTCTAATATAACACGATTTCTTGATTGAGTTGCTTTCGTCTGCTTTGGGCTATGCTTTGGGCTAGCTTGCATACAAGACTTGTATCAAGCTTCCACGCCGATGCAGTGCTGCTGGCCACATCAACACCAGCCACAGCAGGATATATAGAAGTGCTTGGCCGTGTTTCTTTACTGCCCGCAATTTTTTTTCAAAGGGAATCTTGCATGCAAGAAGTATTAAATGAAGTCGATTTGTAAAATATTAATAGGGATGAGTGTAACTTTACGCGACGAATCTAACGTGCATAACTAGTCCATAATTTGCTACAATAATGCTACAATAACCATCCTCTAATCGTATGGTCCGAGGTCTCATTAGATTTGTCTCGTGAATTAACCCGGGGTTGTGAAGTTAGTTTTGTAAACTGAGTTTATTTAATATTCTTAATTATTGGTCAAACGGGGTGGAAATTTTTTTTCGCCCGAAAGAAACACGCTAAGATCCAACTAGCCCATCAAATATGACGATGTTAAAACAGCCAACACGCGCATAATAGCATCTCCAAAAGACTAGCCAAATCGTTTTCTAAAGTTAAATTTAGCTATTGTTCAAGAAAAAACGTTTCCAACAGACTCTGTAAATGACCCTCCAAATTTAGTGGCTCTCTATCCCACCTCATTCGCTAGCTATTTTTAGCTAGCCTACCATAATAGCCATCTTTACAGAATCTGTTAGATTACTCTGTTATTTGTTAGTCAAAATTATTTTGGAGAGTAGCTAAATCAATAAATTTAAATAGTCTTTTTAGTTAATCTCTTAGAGATGTTATAACCTAAAATTAAACAATGCACTACAGCAACAGAAGAGTGGTGGAAGAAGCGGTTACCGAGGAGTCCATACAGTAGGAGCAGATACCGATGAGCCGTGCCCGCTGCCCTCCCGAGTCACCTTCCGCTGCATTTCTTCAGTTCCCAGGCATCAGCCCGCCCCTGCGTTCTTCAAAGTTACCTCGGGGTCGCCGCCCAAAAGGCGCCGCTTCGCGTTCTCGGAACCGACCAGATGCCGAAGGGTCCAAAATTAAACCCGCCGCTTCGCTTCTACTACGTATCTGCACTATAAAGACTGGGGCACCGGTCACCACTCTTCGCATCGATACAGCATCCTCGCCGCCCCTTCTCCTCCTGATCCCCGCCGCCACCTCCGATCATGCACATGCGCCGCTCCATTACCTGCGCTGTCGCTCCCAGGGGGCGCCGCCGGGAGCCGCGCACGGTGGCCGCCGCCGCCGCCCGGGGGTGACGGCATGGAGCCCTGCATCGGAAGATATGCCTTGTCTCATGAGATCCTCGTGGAAGGTACCACAGATCCGCGTCACTGGCAGAGGGATCTTTCTAGGGCTCCATGCCGTCTTTCGCGGGGTTTCTTGGAGACCTCTCGTTTCTTCAGTTCTCTCTGATTTGCGATTCTTCAGTTCTCTCTGATTTAGCGGGTTTCTTGCTTTCTTGGGGGCAGGTCTCCCGTTTCTTCCAAGTGCACTGGCGCAAATTGCAATAGGGTGAACGGTGGACCTGCAGCAAAGAGGTAGGGCCATATAATCGTTTCTTGAATGGGCAGATATTGGTCAGGTGCCTTTTCTAGTTGTAAGATGATCACGAGTTCTCAACAACAAGGCAAGAACGAACCCGACGAGGGCGGCTACTCCAAGGTAAGGTTCCCTACGTCTACATCCTAATCCTCTTCTCCCCTTTCGATCCTTTGATCCGGCATACCTCTCTGTTATAGAATTTTGGGTGATGCAGTGCTCATCTAAGTAGATGCTTTACATTTATCTTGAACTTTCCATGTTGTGTAAGTGGGGTAGGTTGATTGATGACTATCGAGATCTGTTGTGATTTGCTTGTGCTAATCTTTCGTGCTTGCAATACCTGGTTCTAGTTGGGACAGAAAGGTATTATGGGTAATTGTTCCTTTGCTTCCATGTCTATATGTGTACATGCGGCCCATGGGCCGGCGGCACGGCCCGTGGCACAGCCTTTTAGCACGGCCCATGGGCGGCACGGCACGGTCGCCAGCGGGCCCGTGCCGGCACGGCACGATGGCCCGTGCGGGTCATGGGCCGCCGGCCTGGCCCATGGCACGGTCTTGGCCCGCACGGCCGGCACGGCGGCCACGGTGGCCGGCACGCCAGGGTAAATCCGACACCCAAATATCGTCACCTCTTCGCCGAAAGAAAATTGCTCACACAAAGCCATGTCCCAGCAAAGGACCAATCAACCAAGTGCAAAGATTTTTCTCAGCCTAGGTGCGCAAGTGATCGAGAACAATAATGACCCTGCCAATATATGTGTACATGCGGCCCATGGGCCGGTGGCACGGCCCGCGGCACGGCCCATGGGTGGCACGGCCCATGGGCGGCACGGCACGGTCGGCAACGGGCCCGTGCCGGCACGGCACGATGGCCCGTGCGGGTCATGGGCCGCCGGCCTGGCCCATGGCACGGTCTTGGCCCGCACGGGCGGCACGGTGGCCAGCACGCCAGGCCGGCACGCCAGGCCGGCCCAACACAACCGCACCCCCGTCGGCCCGTCCCCCTAACCCTAAAATCATTCCCCCCCATCGCGCAGCGCCGCAGCCGCACCTCTCGTCTCTCCTCTCTCGCTCTCGTCTCTCTCTCTCCTCGATTCGATCCCGATCCGATAGGGCATCGGCGAGCACGCGGCGGTGGGGCGACGGCGAGCATGTGGGCGTGGCGAGCCAGCACCTGACGCCGACGTGGATGCTGGCCGAGGGTGGCGGCGGGAGCGCGGTGGTCGACATCGGGGAGCGGGTGTGCCGCGCGGTGGTGCGGTGGCCGGAGGTGGGCGGCGCGGAGGTGGTCCAGCCCCGCACCAGCTCGGGCGGCGGCGGCCCAGGAGCGACGCGCGGGAGGAGCAGTAAGCTCAGGGCGGCGGCGGCCGGCAGTGAAGTGTTTTTACCGTGCCATGGGCCGGCACGGCACGACGAAAATGGCCGTGGCCCATGGACGGCACGACACGACTAAACGGCCCATGTGCCGTGTCATGGGCCGAAGGCCTGGCCCTTGGCACGGTCTGGCACGGCACGGCCGGCACGCCTCGGCACGTCGCCGTGCCGTGTCGGCACGGCACGGCTGTGCCGCGTGCCGTGTCGGCACGGCACGGTGGCCATCTATAATAGAAGATGCTCAAGCCCTAGGTTACCGTAGCTTTTCTTTCCGTGCACAAACACCGAACCTAGAGGAGCGATATACAGAGGAACAGAATATGTTTCAAAAAATGGTCCAAAAAATATACAGAGGAACAGAACGCAAATCAACCAGCAATAGCTTTTGAGGGGTAATCCAGTGTGAACGCCCCTGCCGTACGACATGCATCTTAAATACTTTGATATGTATCAGTTTGGAGTTAAAAAACAGAGTTTTCATGCAATGTTGTTTAGGCTTAAGCATGGACCTTGTGATTTTCGTGAGAAAGTTTGATTATGGCTTTTGGTGTGTGTGGTTCTGCATCACCGTTGTGCGGCACTGTCACGGGAAGTTCTGTTGACAATTTCCAGCGAATGTGTGCATGTGGAACATTGGAACTTGGAAGTCAACAGAAGGGGGGAGGAGACTAGCGAGGCCGGCCCGCCTGCCGACGGCTCGTTAGGCTTGGGTGGGGTCGGGTCCAACTCAACCGAGTCCTCCTCCTCGTGCTCTCCCTTCTCGCCGGTCTCCTCTTTCCCCGCGGCCAAACCCTAGCAAGCCAAGCAGATCGGCGGCCATGGAGAGCTGGGCGACCTGGGTCGGTTCATGCGTCGCCTCCGCCTTCTTTGCCTCCCTCGAGCGCTGCTCCTGCATCAACCTCTCCACCGACGATGACCGCGACGACGACGAGGAGGCCAAGGATCGGCCCCTCATCCTCTCCACCGCACCCCGCCACGTTGACGCCGTTGCCGTTGCCGACGCTGCCAAGCCCACCGAGTTCGCCGCCGCCAATGGCCAGGCCCAGGAGCAAGAGCAACCGCCCCTGCTGCCCGTATGAAAGAATCACTCCCTTGTCACCTCACCTCCTAGTTCCTACTTACTACTGTTATGATCTCCTTGTATGGTGTCTGTCATCAACTTATATATCTTCACCTACCGGACCCCGAATTGAGCGATTTTTTTTCTGGTGATGTATAAAGCCTAGAGCTACCCCCTGGAAAGCGAAAATACAAAATTTGATGTGTTGAGATTTTTATAAAAAATAATTACCGCAATAGTCCACAAAAAGTGTTCCACGGGGTCTGTACCGGGCGCGGTTCACGGCCGGGTCCGCCACCATTCGCTATCGTCCGACTGGTGCCAGATATCGACACGGGAGACTAACGACATGGGGTAGATCACGATGGAGTCATAGGCGTGGAGTGATCGATTCGTTTCGACAGTGTTCGTCGGCCCGGAATGCGTCTAAGTCCGAAATTTGTCCTGAATGTATATATCTTCACCTACCGGACCCCGAATTGAGCGATTTTTTTTCTGGTGATGTATAAAGCCTAGAGCTACCCCCTGGAAAGCGAAAATACAAAATTTGATGTGTTGAGATTTTTATAAAAAATAATTACCGCAATAGTCCACAAAAAGTGTTCCACGGGGTCTGTACCGGGCGCGGTTCACGGCCGGGTCCGCCACCATTCGCTATCGTCCGACTGGTGCCAGATATCGACACGGGAGACTAACGACATGGGGTAGATCACGATGGAGTCATAGGCGTGGAGTGATCGATTCGTTTCGACAGTGTTCGTCGGCCCGGAATGCGTCTAAGTCCGAAATTTGTCCTGAATGTATATATCTTCACCTACCGGACCCCGAATTGAGCGATTTTTTTTCTGGTGATGTATAAAGCCTAGAGCTACCCCCTGGAAAGCGAAAATACAAAATTTGATGTGTTGAGATTTTTATAAAAAATAATTACCGCAATAGTCCACAAAAAGTGTTCCACGGGGTCTGTACCGGGCGCGGTTCACGGCCGGGTCCGCCACCATTCGCTATCGTCCGACTGGTGCCAGATATCGACACGGGAGACTAACGACATGGGGTAGATCACGATGGAGTCATAGGCGTGGAGTGATCGATTCGTTTCGACAGTGTTCGTCGGCCCGGAATGCGTCTAAGTCCGAAATTTGTCCTGAATGTATATATCTTCACCTACCGGACCCCGAATTGAGCGATTTTTTTTCTGGTGATGTATAAAGCCTAGAGCTACCCCCTGGAAAGCGAAAATACAAAATTTGATGTGTTGAGATTTTTATAAAAAATAATTACCGCAATAGTCCACAAAAAGTGTTCCACGGGGTCTGTACCGGGCGCGGTTCACGGCCGGGTCCGCCACCATTCGCTATCGTCCGACTGGTGCCAGATATCGACACGGGAGACTAACGACATGGGGTAGATCACGATGGAGTCATAGGCGTGGAGTGATCGATTCGTTTCGACAGTGTTCGTCGGCCCGGAATGCGTCTAAGTCCGAAATTTGTCCTGAATGTATATATCTTCACCTACCGGACCCCGAATTGAGCGATTTTTTTTCTGGTGATGTATAAAGCCTAGAGCTACCCCCTGGAAAGCGAAAATACAAAATTTGATGTGTTGAGATTTTTATAAAAAATAATTACCGCAATAGTCCACAAAAAGTGTTCCACGGGGTCTGTACCGGGCGCGGTTCACGGCCGGGTCCGCCACCATTCGCTATCGTCCGACTGGTGCCAGATATCGACACGGGAGACTAACGACATGGGGTAGATCACGATGGAGTCATAGGCGTGGAGTGATCGATTCGTTTCGACAGTGTTCGTCGGCCCGGAATGCGTCTAAGTCCGAAATTTGTCCTGAATGTATATATCTTCACCTACCGGACCCCGAATTGAGCGATTTTTTTTCTGGTGATGTATAAAGCCTAGAGCTACCCCCTGGAAAGCGAAAATACAAAATTTGATGTGTTGAGATTTTTATAAAAAATAATTACCGCAATAGTCCACAAAAAGTGTTCCACGGGGTCTGTACCGGGCGCGGTTCACGGCCGGGTCCGCCACCATTCGCTATCGTCCGACTGGTGCCAGATATCGACACGGGAGACTAACGACACGGGGTGTATCAAGATGGAGTCATAGGCTTGGAGTGATCGATTCGTTTCGACAGTGTTCGTCGGCCCGGAATGCATCTAAGTCCGCTGAATGTATATATCTTCACCGACTGGACCCCGAATTGAGCAATTTTTTTCTAGTGACGTATAAAGCCCAGAGCTACCCCCTGGAAGTGGTGATGTATAAAGCCTAGAGCTACCCCCTGGAAAGCGAAAATACAAAATTTGATGTGTTGAGATTTTTATAAAAAATAATTACCGCAATAGTCCACAAAAAGTGTTCCACGGGGTCTGTACCGGGCGCGGTTCACGGCCGGGTCCGCCACCATTCGCTATCGTCCGACTGGTGCCAGATATCGACACGGGAGACTAACGACATGGGGTAGATCACGATGGAGTCATAGGCGTGGAGTGATCGATTCGTTTCGACAGTGTTCGTCGGCCCGGAATGCGTCTAAGTCCGAAATTTGTCCTGAATGTATATATCTTCACCTACCGGACCCCGAATTGAGCGATTTTTTTTCTGGTGATGTATAAAGCCTAGAGCTACCCCCTGGAAAGCGAAAATACAAAATTTGATGTGTTGAGATTTTTATAAAAAATAATTACCGCAATAGTCCACAAAAAGTGTTCCACGGGGTCTGTACCGGGCGCGGTTCACGGCCGGGTCCGCCACCATTCGCTATCGTCCGACTGGTGCCAGATATCGACACGGGAGACTAACGACATGGGGTAGATCACGATGGAGTCATAGGCGTGGAGTGATCGATTCGTTTCGACAGTGTTCGTCGGCCCGGAATGCGTCTAAGTCCGAAATTTGTCCTGAATGTATATATCTTCACCTACCGGACCCCGAATTGAGCGATTTTTTTTCTGGTGATGTATAAAGCCTAGAGCTACCCCCTGGAAAGCGAAAATACAAAATTTGATGTGTTGAGATTTTTATAAAAAATAATTACCGCAATAGTCCACAAAAAGTGTTCCACGGGGTCTGTACCGGGCGCGGTTCACGGCCGGGTCCGCCACCATTCGCTATCGTCCGACTGGTGCCAGATATCGACACGGGAGACTAACGACATGGGGTAGATCACGATGGAGTCATAGGCGTGGAGTGATCGATTCGTTTCGACAGTGTTCGTCGGCCCGGAATGCGTCTAAGTCCGAAATTTGTCCTGAATGTATATATCTTCACCGACCGGACCCCGAATTGAGCGATTTTTTTTCTGGTGATGTATAAAGCCTAGAGCTACCCCCTGGAAAGCGAAAATACAAAATTTGATGTGTTGAGATTTTTATAAAAAATAATTACCGCAATAGTCCACAAAAAGTGTTCCACGGGGTCTGTACCGGGCGCGGTTCACGGCCGGGTCCGCCACCATTCGCTATCGTCCGACTGGTGCCAGATATCGACACGGGAGACTAACGACATGGGGTAGATCACGATGGAGTCATAGGCGTGGAGTGATCGATTCGTTTCGACAGTGTTCGTCGGCCCGGAATGCGTCTAAGTCCGAAATTTGTCCTGAATGTATATATCTTCACCGACCGGACCCCGAATTGAGCGATTTTTTTTCTGGTGATGTATAAAGCCTAGAGCTACCCCCTGGAAAGCGAAAATACAAAATTTGATGTGTTGAGATTTTTATAAAAAATAATTACCGCAATAGTCCACAAAAAGTGTTCCACGGGGTCTGTACCGGGCGCGGTTCACGGCCGGGTCCGCCACCATTCGCTATCGTCCGACTGGTGCCAGATATCGACACGGGAGACTAACGACATGGGGTAGATCACGATGGAGTCATAGGCGTGGAGTGATCGATTCGTTTCGACAGTGTTCGTCGGCCCGGAATGCGTCTAAGTCCGAAATTTGTCCTGAATGTATATATCTTCACCGACCGGACCCCGAATTGAGCGATTTTTTTTCTGGTGATGTATAAAGCCTAGAGCTACCCCCTGGAAAGCGAAAATACAAAATTTGATGTGTTGAGATTTTTATAAAAAATAATTACCGCAATAGTCCACAAAAAGTGTTCCACGGGGTCTGTACCGGGCGCGGTTCACGGCCGGGTCCGCCACCATTCGCTATCGTCCGACTGGTGCCAGATATCGACACGGGAGACTAACGACATGGGGTAGATCACGATGGAGTCATAGGCGTGGAGTGATCGATTCGTTTCGACAGTGTTCGTCGGCCCGGAATGCGTCTAAGTCCGAAATTTGTCCTGAATGTATATATCTTCACCGACCGGACCCCGAATTGAGCGATTTTTTTTCTGGTGATGTATAAAGCCTAGAGCTACCCCCTGGAAAGCGAAAATACAAAATTTGATGTGTTGAGATTTTTATAAAAAATAATTACCGCAATAGTCCACAAAAAGTGTTCCACGGGGTCTGTACCGGGCGCGGTTCACGGCCGGGTCCGCCACCATTCGCTATCGTCCGACTGGTGGCAGATATCGACACGGGAGACTAACGACATGGGGTAGATCACGATGGAGTCATAGGCGTGGAGTGATCGATTCGTTTCGACAGTGTTCGTCGGCCCGGAATGCGTCTAAGTCCGAAATTTGTCCTGAATGTATATATCTTCACCGACCGGACCCCGAATTGAGCGATTTTTTTTCTGGTGATGTATAAAGCCTAGAGCTACCCCCTGGAAAGCGAAAATACAAAATTTGATGTGTTGAGATTTTTATAAAAAATAATTACCGCAATAGTCCACAAAAAGTGTTCCACGGGGTCTGTACCGGGCGCGGTTCACGGCCGGGTCCGCCACCATTCGCTATCGTCCGACTGGTGCCAGATATCGACACGGGAGACTAACGACATGGGGTAGATCACGATGGAGTCATAGGCGTGGAGTGATCGATTCGTTTCGACAGTGTTCGTCGGCCCGGAATGCGTCTAAGTCCGAAATTTGTCCTGAATGTATATATCTTCACCGACCGGACCCCGAATTGAGCGATTTTTTTTCTGGTGATGTATAAAGCCTAGAGCTACCCCCTGGAAAGCGAAAATACAAAATTTGATGTGTTGAGATTTTTATAAAAAATAATTACCGCAATAGTCCACAAAAAGTGTTCCACGGGGTCTGTACCGGGCGCGGTTCACGGCCGGGTCCGCCACCATTCGCTATCGTCCGACTGGTGCCAGATATCGACACGGGAGACTAACGACATGGGGTAGATCACGATGGAGTCATAGGCGTGGAGTGATCGATTCGTTTCGACAGTGTTCGTCGGCCCGGAATGCGTCTAAGTCCGAAATTTGTCCTGAATGTATATATCTTCACCGACCGGACCCCGAATTGAGCGATTTTTTTTCTGGTGATGTATAAAGCCTAGAGCTACCCCCTGGAAAGCGAAAATACAAAATTTGATGTGTTGAGATTTTTATAAAAAATAATTACCGCAATAGTCCACAAAAAGTGTTCCACGGGGTCTGTACCGGGCGCGGTTCACGGCCGGGTCCGCCACCATTCGCTATCGTCCGACTGGTGCCAGATATCGACACGGGAGACTAACGACATGGGGTAGATCACGATGGAGTCATAGGCGTGGAGTGATCGATTCGTTTCGACAGTGTTCGTCGGCCCGGAATGCGTCTAAGTCCGAAATTTGTCCTGAATGTATATATCTTCACCGACCGGACCCCGAATTGAGCGATTTTTTTTCTGGTGATGTATAAAGCCTAGAGCTACCCCCTGGAAAGCGAAAATACAAAATTTGATGTGTTGAGATTTTTATAAAAAATAATTACCGCAATAGTCCACAAAAAGTGTTCCACGGGGTCTGTACCGGGCGCGGTTCACGGCCGGGTCCGCCACCATTCGCTATCGTCCGACTGGTGCCAGATATCGACACGGGAGACTAACGACATGGGGTAGATCACGATGGAGTCATAGGCGTGGAGTGATCGATTCGTTTCGACAGTGTTCGTCGGCCCGGAATGCGTCTAAGTCCGAAATTTGTCCTGAATGTATATATCTTCACCGACCGGACCCCGAATTGAGCGATTTTTTTTCTGGTGATGTATAAAGCCTAGAGCTACCCCCTGGAAAGCGAAAATACAAAATTTGATGTGTTGAGATTTTTATAAAAAATAATTACCGCAATAGTCCACAAAAAGTGTTCCACGGGGTCTGTACCGGGCGCGGTTCACGGCCGGGTCCGCCACCATTCGCTATCGTCCGACTGGTGCCAGATATCGACACGGGAGACTAACGACATGGGGTAGATCACGATGGAGTCATAGGCGTGGAGTGATCGATTCGTTTCGACAGTGTTCGTCGGCCCGGAATGCGTCTAAGTCCGAAATTTGTCCTGAATGTATATATCTTCACCGACCGGACCCCGAATTGAGCGATTTTTTTTCTGGTGATGTATAAAGCCTAGAGCTACCCCCTGGAAAGCGAAAATACAAAATTTGATGTGTTGAGATTTTTATAAAAAATAATTACCGCAATAGTCCACAAAAAGTGTTCCACGGGGTCTGTACCGGGCGCGGTTCACGGCCGGGTCCGCCACCATTCGCTATCGTCCGACTGGTGCCAGATATCGACACGGGAGACTAACGACATGGGGTAGATCACGATGGAGTCATAGGCGTGGAGTGATCGATTCGTTTCGACAGTGTTCGTCGGCCCGGAATGCGTCTAAGTCCGAAATTTGTCCTGAATGTATATATCTTCACCGACCGGACCCCGAATTGAGCGATTTTTTTTCTGGTGATGTATAAAGCCTAGAGCTACCCCCTGGAAAGCGAAAATACAAAATTTGATGTGTTGAGATTTTTATAAAAAATAATTACCGCAATAGTCCACAAAAAGTGTTCCACGGGGTCTGTACCGGGCGCGGTTCACGGCCGGGTCCGCCACCATTCGCTATCGTCCGACTGGTGCCAGATATCGACACGGGAGACTAACGACATGGGGTAGATCACGATGGAGTCATAGGCGTGGAGTGATCGATTCGTTTCGACAGTGTTCGTCGGCCCGGAATGCGTCTAAGTCCGAAATTTGTCCTGAATGTATATATCTTCACCGACCGGACCCCGAATTGAGCGATTTTTTTTCTGGTGATGTATAAAGCCTAGAGCTACCCCCTGGAAAGCGAAAATACAAAATTTGATGTGTTGAGATTTTTATAAAAAATAATTACCGCAATAGTCCACAAAAAGTGTTCCACGGGGTCTGTACCGGGCGCGGTTCACGGCCGGGTCCGCCACCATTCGCTATCGTCCGACTGGTGCCAGATATCGACACGGGAGACTAACGACATGGGGTAGATCACGATGGAGTCATAGGCGTGGAGTGATCGATTCGTTTCGACAGTGTTCGTCGGCCCGGAATGCGTCTAAGTCCGAAATTTGTCCTGAATGTATATATCTTCACCGACCGGACCCCGAATTGAGCGATTTTTTTTCTGGTGATGTATAAAGCCTAGAGCTACCCCCTGGAAAGCGAAAATACAAAATTTGATGTGTTGAGATTTTTATAAAAAATAATTACCGCAATAGTCCACAAAAAGTGTTCCACGGGGTCTGTACCGGGCGCGGTTCACGGCCGGGTCCGCCACCATTCGCTATCGTCCGACTGGTGCCAGATATCGACACGGGAGACTAACGACATGGGGTAGATCACGATGGAGTCATAGGCGTGGAGTGATCGATTCGTTTCGACAGTGTTCGTCGGCCCGGAATGCGTCTAAGTCCGAAATTTGTCCTGAATGTATATATCTTCACCGACCGGACCCCGAATTGAGCGATTTTTTTTCTGGTGATGTATAAAGCCTAGAGCTACCCCCTGGAAAGCGAAAATACAAAATTTGATGTGTTGAGATTTTTATAAAAAATAATTACCGCAATAGTCCACAAAAAGTGTTCCACGGGGTCTGTACCGGGCGCGGTTCACGGCCGGGTCCGCCACCATTCGCTATCGTCCGACTGGTGCCAGATATCGACACGGGAGACTAACGACATGGGGTAGATCACGATGGAGTCATAGGCGTGGAGTGATCGATTCGTTTCGACAGTGTTCGTCGGCCCGGGATGCATCTAAGTCCGAAATTTGTCCTGAATGTATATATCTTCACCGACCGGACCCCGAATTGAGCGATTTTTTTTCTGGTGATGTATAAAGCCTAGAGCTACCCCCTGGAAAGCGAAAATACAAAATTTGATGTGTTGAGATTTTTATAAAAAATAATTACCGCAATAGTCCACAAAAAGTGTTCCACGGGGTCTGTACCGGGCGCGGTTCACGGCCGGGTCCGCCACCATTCGCTATCGTCCGACTGGTGCCAGATATCGACACGGGAGACTAACGACATGGGGTAGATCACGATGGAGTCATAGGCGTGGAGTGATCGATTCGTTTCGACAGTGTTCGTCGGCCCGGGATGCATCTAAGTCCGAAATTTGTCCTGAATGTATATATCTTAACCGACCGGACCCCGAATTGAGCGATTTTTTTTCTGGTGATGTATAAAGCCTAGAGCTACCCCCTGGAAAGCGAAAATACAAAATTTGATGTGTTGAGATTTTTATAAAAAATAATTACCGCAATAGTCCACAAAAAGTGTTCCACGGGGTCTGTACCGGGCGCGGTTCACGGCCGGGTCCGCCACCATTCGCTATCGTCCGACTGGTGGCAGATATCGACACGGGAGACTAACGACATGGGGTAGATCACGATGGAGTCATAGGCGTGGAGTGATCGATTCGTTTCGACAGTGTTCGTCGGCCCGGGATGCATCTAAGTCCGAAATTTGTCCTGAATGTATATATCTTAACCGACCGGACCCCGAATTGAGCGATTTTTTTTCTGGTGATGTATAAAGCCTAGAGCTACCCCCTGGAAAGCGAAAATACAAAATTTGATGTGTTGAGATTTTTATAAAAAATAATTACCGCAATAGTCCACAAAAAGTGTTCCACGGGGTCTGTACCGGGCGCGGTTCACGGCCGGGTCCGCCACCATTCGCTATCGTCCGACTGGTGCCAGATATCGACACGGGAGACTAACGACATGGGGTAGATCACGATGGAGTCATAGGCGTGGAGTGATCGATTCGTTTCGACAGTGTTCGTCGGCCCGGGATGCATCTAAGTCCGAAATTTGTCCTGAATGTATATATCTTAACCGACCGGACCCCGAATTGAGCGATTTTTTTTCTGGTGATGTATAAAGCCTAGAGCTACCCCCTGGAAAGCGAAAATACAAAATTTGATGTGTTGAGATTTTTATAAAAAATAATTACCGCAATAGTCCACAAAAAGTGTTCCACGGGGTCTGTACCGGGCGCGGTTCACGGCCGGGTCCGCCACCATTCGCTATCGTCCGACTGGTGCCAGATATCGACACGGGAGACTAACGACATGGGGTAGATCACGATGGAGTCATAGGCGTGGAGTGATCGATTCGTTTCGACAGTGTTCGTCGGCCCGGGATGCATCTAAGTCCGAAATTTGTCCTGAATGTATATATCTTAACCGACCGGACCCCGAATTGAGCGATTTTTTTTCTGGTGATGTATAAAGCCTAGAGCTACCCCCTGGAAAGCGAAAATACAAAATTTGATGTGTTGAGATTTTTATAAAAAATAATTACCGCAATAGTCCACAAAAAGTGTTCCACGGGGTCTGTACCGGGCGCGGTTCACGGCCGGGTCCGCCACCATTCGCTATCGTCCGACTGGTGCCAGATATCGACACGGGAGACTAACGACATGGGGTAGATCACGATGGAGTCATAGGCGTGGAGTGATCGATTCGTTTCGACAGTGTTCGTCGGCCCGGGATGCATCTAAGTCCGAAATTTGTCCTGAATGTATATATCTTCACCTACCGGACCCCGAATTGAGCGATTTTTTTTCTGGTGATGTATAAAGCCTAGAGCTACCCCCTGGAAAGCGAAAATACAAAATTTGATGTGTTTGGATTTTTATAAAAAATAATTACCGCAATAGTCCACAAAAAGTGTTCCACGGGGTCTGTACCGGGCGCGGTTCACGGCCGGGTCCGCCACCATTCGCTATCGTCCGACTGGTGCCAGATATCGACACGGGAGACTAACGACATGGGGTAGATCACGATGGAGTCATAGGCGTGGAGTGATCGATTCGTTTCGACAGTGTTCGTCGGCCCGGGATGCATCTAAGTCCGAAATTTGTCCTGAATGTATATATCTTCACCTACCGGACCCCGAATTGAGCGATTTTTTTTCTGGTGATGTATAAAGCCTAGAGCTACCCCCTGGAAAGCGAAAATACAAAATTTGATGTGTTTGGATTTTTATAAAAAATAATTACCGCAATAGTCCACAAAAAGTGTTCCACGGGGTCTGTACCGGGCGCGGTTCACGGCCGGGTCCGCCACCATTCGCTATCGTCCGACTGGTGCCAGATATCGACACGGGAGACTAACGACATGGGGTAGATCACGATGGAGTCATAGGCGTGGAGTGATCGATTCGTTTCGACAGTGTTCGTCGGCCCGGGATGCATCTAAGTCCGAAATTTGTCCTGAATGTATATATCTTCACCTACCGGACCCCGAATTGAGCGATTTTTTTTCTGGTGATGTATAAAGCCTAGAGCTACCCCCTGGAAAGCGAAAATACAAAATTTGATGTGTTTGGATTTTTATAAAAAATAATTACCGCAATAGTCCACAAAAAGTGTTCCACGGGGTCTGTACCGGGCGCGGTTCACGGCCGGGTCCGCCACCATTCGCTATCGTCCGACTGGTGCCAGATATCGACACGGGAGACTAACGACATGGGGTAGATCACGATGGAGTCATAGGCGTGGAGTGATCGATTCGTTTCGACAGTGTTCGTCGGCCCGGGATGCATCTAAGTCCGAAATTTGTCCTGAATGTATATATCTTCACCTACCGGACCCCGAATTGAGCGATTTTTTTTCTGGTGATGTATAAAGCCTAGAGCTACCCCCTGGAAAGCGAAAATACAAAATTTGATGTGTTTGGATTTTTATAAAAAATAATTACCGCAATAGTCCACAAAAAGTGTTCCACGGGGTCTGTACCGGGCGCGGTTCACGGCCGGGTCCGCCACCATTCGCTATCGTCCGACTGGTGCCAGATATCGACACGGGAGACTAACGACATGGGGTAGATCACGATGGAGTCATAGGCGTGGAGTGATCGATTCGTTTCGACAGTGTTCGTCGGCCCGGGATGCATCTAAGTCCGAAATTTGTCCTGAATGTATATATCTTCACCGACCGGACCCCGAATTGAGCGATTTTTTTTCTGGTGATGTATAAAGCCTAGAGCTACCCCCTGGAAAGCGAAAATACAAAATTTGATGTGTTGAGATTTTTATAGAAAATAATTACCGCAATAGTCCACAAAAAGTGTTCCACGGGGTCTGTACCGGGCGCGGTTCACGGCCGGGTCCGCCACCATTCGCTATCGTCCGACTGGTGCCAGATATCGACACGGGAGACTAACGACATGGGGTAGATCACGATGGAGTCATAGGCGTGGAGTGATCGATTCGTTTCGACAGTGTTCGTCGGCCCGGGATGCATCTAAGTCCGAAATTTGTCCTGAATGTATATATCTTCACCGACCGGACCCCGAATTGAGCGATTTTTTTTCTGGTGATGTATAAAGCCTAGAGCTACCCCCTGGAAAGCGAAAATACAAAATTTGATGTGTTGAGATTTTTATAGAAAATAATTACCGCAATAGTCCACAAAAAGTGTTCCACGGGGTCTGTACCGGGCGCGGTTCACGGCCGGGTCCGCCACCATTCGCTATCGTCCGACTGGTGCCAGATATCGACACGGGAGACTAACGACATGGGGTAGATCACGATGGAGTCATAGGCGTGGAGTGATCGATTCGTTTCGACAGTGTTCGTCGGCCCGGGATGCATCTAAGTCCGAAATTTGTCCTGAATGTATATATCTTCACCGACCGGACCCCGAATTGAGCGATTTTTTTTTCTGGTGACGTATAAAGCCTAGAGCTACCCCCTGGAAAGCGAAAATACAAAATTTGATGTGTTGAGATTTTTATAGAAAATAATTACCGCAATAGTCCACAAAAAGTGTTCCACGGGGTCTGTACCGGGCGCGGTTCACGGCCGGGTCCGCCACCATTCGCTATCATCCGACTGGTGCCAGATATCGACACGGGAGACTAACGACATGGGGTAGATCACGATGGAGTCATAGGCGTGGAGTGATCGATTCGTTTCGACAGTGTTCGTCGGCCCGGGATGCATCTAAGTCCGAAATTTGTCCTGAATGTATATATCTTCACCGACCGGACCCCGAATTGAGCGATTTTTTTTTCTGGTGACGTATAAAGCCTAGAGCTACCTGGTGCCAGATATCGACACGGGAGACTAACGACATGGGGTAGATCACGATGGAGTCATAGGCGTGGAGTGATCGATTCGTTTCGACAGTGTTCGTCGGCCCGGGATGCATCTAAGTCCGAAATTTGTCCTGAATGTATATATCTTCACCGACCGGACCCCGAATTGAGCGATTTTTTTTTCTGGTGACGTATAAAGCCTAGAGCTACCCCCTGGAAAGCGAAAATACAAAATTTGATGTGTTGAGATTTTTATAGAAAATAATTACCGCAATAGTCCACAAAAAGTGTTCCACGGGGTCTGTACCGGGCGCGGTTCACGGCCGGGTCCGCCACCATTCGCTATCGTCCGACTGGTGGCAGATATCGACACGGGAGACTAACGACATGGGGTAGATCACGATGGAGTCATAGGCGTGGAGTGATCGATTCGTTTCGACAGTGTTCGTCGGCCCGGGATGCATCTAAGTCCGAAATTTGTCCTGAATGTATATATCTTCACCGACCGGACCCCGAATTGAGCGATTTTTTTTTCTGGTGACGTATAAAGCCTAGAGCTACCCCCTGGAAAGCGAAAATACAAAATTTGATGTGTTGAGATTTTTATAGAAAATAATTACCGCAATAGTCCACAAAAAGTGTTCCACGGGGTCTGTACCGGGCGCGGTTCACGGCCGGGTCCGCCACCATTCGCTATCGTCCGACTGGTGGCAGATATCGACACGGGAGACTAACGACATGGGGTAGATCACGATGGAGTCATAGGCGTGGAGTGATCGATTCGTTTCGACAGTGTTCGTCGGCCCGGAATGCATCTAAGTCCGAAATTTGTCCTGAATGTATATATCTTAACCGACCGGACCCCGAATTGAGCGATTTTTTTTTCTGGTGACGTATAAAGCCTAGAGCTACCCCCTGGAAAGCGAAAATACAAAATTTGATGTGTTGAGATTTTTATAAAAAATAATTACCACAATAGTCCACAAAAAGTGTTCCACGGGGTCTGTACCGGGCGCGGTTCACGGCCGGGTCCGCCACCATTCGCTATCGTCCGACTGGTGCCAGATATCGACACGGGAGACTAACGACATAGGGTATATCACGATGGAGTCATAGGCGTGGAGTGATCGATTTGTTTCGACAGTGTACGTCAGCCCGGGATGCATCTAAGTCCGAAATTTGTCCTGAATGTATATATCTTCACCGACCGGACCCCGAATTGAGCGATTTTTTTCTGGTGACGTATAAAGCCCAGAGCTACCCCCTGGAAAGCGAAAATACAAAATTTCATGTGTTGAGATTTTTATAAAAAATAATTACCACAATAGTCCACAAAAAGTGTTCCACGGGGTCCGTACCGGGCGCGGTTCACGGCCGGGTCCGCCACCATTCGCTATCGTCCGACTGGTGCCAAATATCGACACCGGAGACTAACGAACCGGGGTAGATCACGATGGAGTCATAGGCGTGGAGTGATCGATTCGTTTCGACAGTGTTCGTCGGCCCGGAATGCATCTAAGTCCGAAATTTGTCCTGAATGTATATATCTTCACCGACTGGACCCCGAATTGAGCGATTTTTTTCTGGTGACGTATGACGCCCAGAGCTACCCCCTGGAAAGCGAAAATACAAAATTTCATGTGTTGAGATTTTTATAAAAAATAATTACCGCAATAGTCCACAAAAAGTGTTCCACGGGGTCTGTACCGGGCGCGGTTCACGGCCGGGTCCGCCACCATTCGCTATCGTCCGACTGGTGGCAGATATCGACACGGGAGACTAACGACATGGGGTAGATCACGATGGAGTCATAGGCGTGGAGTGATCGATTCGTTTCGACAGTGTTCGTCGGCCCGGAATGCATCTAAGTCCGAAATTTGTCCTGAATGTATATATCTTCACCTACCGGACCCCGAATTGAGCGATTTTTTTTCTGGTGATGTATAAAGCCTAGAGCTACCCCCTGGAAAGCGAAAATACAAAATTTCATGTGTTGAGATTTTTATAAAAAATAATTACCGCAATAGTCCACAAAAAGTGTTCCACGGGGTCTGTACCGGGCGCGGTTCACGGCCGGGTCCGCCACCATTCGCTATCGTCCGACTGGTGGCAGATATCGACACGGGAGACTAACGACATGGGGTAGATCACGATGGAGTCATAGGCGTGGAGTGATCGATTCGTTTCGACAGTGTTCGTCGGCCCGGAATGCATCTAAGTCCGAAATTTGTCCTGAATGTATATATCTTCACCTACCGGACCCCGAATTGAGCGATTTTTTTTCTGGTGATGTATAAAGCCTAGAGCTACCCCCTGGAAAGCGAAAATACAAAATTTCATGTGTTGAGATTTTTATAAAAAATAATTACCGCAATAGTCCACAAAAAGTGTTCCACGGGGTCTGTACCGGGCGCGGTTCACGGCCGGGTCCGCCACCATTCGCTATCGTCCGACTGGTGGCAGATATCGACACGGGAGACTAACGACATGGGGTAGATCACGATGGAGTCATAGGCGTGGAGTGATCGATTCGTTTCGACAGTGTTCGTCGGCCCGGAATGCATCTAAGTCCGAAATTTGTCCTGAATGTATATATCTTCACCTACCGGACCCCGAATTGAGCGATTTTTTTTCTGGTGATGTATAAAGCCTAGAGCTACCCCCTGGAAAGCGAAAATACAAAATTTGATGTGTTGAGATTTTTATAGAAAATAATTACCGCAATAGTCCACAAAAAGTGTTCCACGGGGTCTGTACCGGGCGCGGTTCACGGCCGGGTCCGCCACCATTCGCTATCGTCCGACTGGTGGCAGATATCGACACGGGAGACTAACGACATGGGGTAGATCACGATGGAGTCATAGGCGTGGAGTGATCGATTCGTTTCGACAGTGTTCGTCGGCCCGGAATGCATCTAAGTCCGAAATTTGTCCTGAATGTATATATCTTCACCTACCGGACCCCGAATTGAGCGATTTTTTTTCTGGTGATGTATAAAGCCTAGAGCTACCCCCTGGAAAGCGAAAATACAAAATTTGATGTGTTGAGATTTTTATAGAAAATAATTACCGCAATAGTCCACAAAAAGTGTTCCACGGGGTCTGTACCGGGCGCGGTTCACGGCCGGGTCCGCCACCATTCGCTATCGTCCGACTGGTGGCAGATATCGACACGGGAGACTAACGACATGGGGTAGATCACGATGGAGTCATAGGCGTGGAGTGATCGATTCGTTTCGACAGTGTTCGTCGGCCCGGAATGCATCTAAGTCCGAAATTTGTCCTGAATGTATATATCTTCACCGACCGGACCCCGGAATTGAGCGATTTATTTCTGGTGACATATAAAGCGCAGAGCTACCCCCTGGAAAGCGAAAATACAAAATTTGATATGTTGGGAGACTAACGACATGGGGTAGATCACGATGGAGTCATAGGCGTGGAGTGATCGATTCGTTTCGACAGTGTTCGTCGGCCCTGAATGCATCTAAGTCCGAAATTTGTCCTGAATGTATATATCTTCACCTACCGGACCCCGAATTGAGCGATTTTTTTTCTGGTGATGTATAAAGCCTAGAGCTACCCCCTGGAAAGCGAAAATACAAAATTTGATGTGTTGAGATTTTTATAAAAAATAATTACCGCAATAGTCCACAAAAAGTGTTCCACGGGGTCTGTACCGGGCGCGGTTCACGGCCGGGTCCGCCACCATTCGCTATCGTCCGACTGGTGCCAGATATCGACACGGGAGACTAACGACATGGGGTAGATCACGATGGAGTCATAGGCGTGGAGTGATCGATTCGTTTCGACAGTGTTCGTCGGCCCTGAATGCATCTAAGTCCGAAATTTGTCCTGAATGTATATATCTTCACCTACCGGACCCCGAATTGAGCGATTTTTTTTCTGGTGATGTATAAAGCCTAGAGCTACCCCCTGGAAAGCGAAAATACAAAATTTGATGTGTTGAGATTTTTATAAAAAATAATTACCGCAATAGTCCACAAAAAGTGTTCCACGGGGTCTGTACCGGGCGCGGTTCACGGCCGGGTCCGCCACCATTCGCTATCGTCCGACTGGTGGCAGATATCGACACGGGAGACTAACGACATGGGGTAGATCACGATGGAGTCATAGGCGTGGAGTGATCGATTCGTTTCGACAGTGTTCGTCGGCCCTGAATGCATCTAAGTCCGAAATTTGTCCTGAATGTATATATCTTCACCTACCGGACCCCGAATTGAGCGATTTTTTTTCTGGTGATGTATAAAGCCTAGAGCTACCCCCTGGAAAGCGAAAATACAAAATTTGATGTGTTGAGATTTTTATAAAAAATAATTACCGCAATAGTCCACAAAAAGTGTTCCACGGGGTCTGTACCGGGCGCGGTTCACGGCCGGGTCCGCCACCATTCGCTATCGTCCGACTGGTGCCAGATATCGACACGGGAGACTAACGACATGGGGTAGATCACGATGGAGTCATAGGCGTGGAGTGATCGATTCGTTTCGACAGTGTTCGTCGGCCCTGAATGCATCTAAGTCCGAAATTTGTCCTGAATGTATATATCTTCACCTACCGGACCCCGAATTGAGCGATTTTTTTTCTGGTGATGTATAAAGCCTAGAGCTACCCCCTGGAAAGCGAAAATACAAAATTTGATGTGTTGAGATTTTTATAAAAAATAATTACCGCAATAGTCCACAAAAAGTGTTCCACGGGGTCTGTACCGGGCGCGGTTCACGGCCGGGTCCGCCACCATTCGCTATCGTCCGACTGGTGCCAGATATCGACACGGGAGACTAACGACATGGGGTAGATCACGATGGAGTCATAGGCGTGGAGTGATCGATTCGTTTCGACAGTGTTCGTCGGCCCTGAATGCATCTAAGTCCGAAATTTGTCCTGAATGTATATATCTTCACCTACCGGACCCCGAATTGAGCGATTTTTTTTCTGGTGATGTATAAAGCCTAGAGCTACCCCCTGGAAAGCGAAAATACAAAATTTGATGTGTTGAGATTTTTATAAAAAATAATTACCGCAATAGTCCACAAAAAGTGTTCCACGGGGTCTGTACCGGGCGCGGTTCACGGCCGGGTCCGCCACCATTCGCTATCGTCCGACTGGTGCCAGATATCGACACGGGAGACTAACGACATGGGGTAGATCACGATGGAGTCATAGGCGTGGAGTGATCGATTCGTTTCGACAGTGTTCGTCGGCCCTGAATGCATCTAAGTCCGAAATTTGTCCTGAATGTATATATCTTCACCTACCGGACCCCGAATTGAGCGATTTTTTTTCTGGTGATGTATAAAGCCTAGAGCTACCCCCTGGAAAGCGAAAATACAAAATTTGATGTGTTGAGATTTTTATAAAAAATAATTACCGCAATAGTCCACAAAAAGTGTTCCACGGGGTCTGTACCGGGCGCGGTTCACGGCCGGGTCCGCCACCATTCGCTATCGTCCGACTGGTGCCAGATATCGACACGGGAGACTAACGACATGGGGTAGATCACGATGGAGTCATAGGCGTGGAGTGATCGATTCGTTTCGACAGTGTTCGTCGGCCCTGAATGCATCTAAGTCCGAAATTTGTCCTGAATGTATATATCTTCACCTACCGGACCCCGAATTGAGCGATTTTTTTTCTGGTGATGTATAAAGCCTAGAGCTACCCCCTGGAAAGCGAAAATACAAAATTTGATGTGTTGAGATTTTTATAAAAAATAATTACCGCAATAGTCCACAAAAAGTGTTCCACGGGGTCTGTACCGGGCGCGGTTCACGGCCGGGTCCGCCACCATTCGCTATCGTCCGACTGGTGCCAGATATCGACACGGGAGACTAACGACATGGGGTAGATCACGATGGAGTCATAGGCGTGGAGTGATCGATTCGTTTCGACAGTGTTCGTCGGCCCTGAATGCATCTAAGTCCGAAATTTGTCCTGAATGTATATATCTTCACCTACCGGACCCCGAATTGAGCGATTTTTTTTCTGGTGATGTATAAAGCCTAGAGCTACCCCCTGGAAAGCGAAAATACAAAATTTGATGTGTTGAGATTTTTATAAAAAATAATTACCGCAATAGTCCACAAAAAGTGTTCCACGGGGTCTGTACCGGGCGCGGTTCACGGCCGGGTCCGCCACCATTCGCTATCGTCCGACTGGTGCCAGATATCGACACGGGAGACTAACGACATGGGGTAGATCACGATGGAGTCATAGGCGTGGAGTGATCGATTCGTTTCGACAGTGTTCGTCGGCCCTGAATGCATCTAAGTCCGAAATTTGTCCTGAATGTATATATCTTCACCTACCGGACCCCGAATTGAGCGATTTTTTTTCTGGTGATGTATAAAGCCTAGAGCTACCCCCTGGAAAGCGAAAATACAAAATTTGATGTGTTGAGATTTTTATAAAAAATAATTACCGCAATAGTCCACAAAAAGTGTTCCACGGGGTCTGTACCGGGCGCGGTTCACGGCCGGGTCCGCCACCATTCGCTATCGTCCGACTGGTGCCAGATATCGACACGGGAGACTAACGACATGGGGTAGATCACGATGGAGTCATAGGCGTGGAGTGATCGATTCGTTTCGACAGTGTTCGTCGGCCCTGAATGCATCTAAGTCCGAAATTTGTCCTGAATGTATATATCTTCACCTACCGGACCCCGAATTGAGCGATTTTTTTTCTGGTGATGTATAAAGCCTAGAGCTACCCCCTGGAAAGCGAAAATACAAAATTTGATGTGTTGAGATTTTTATAAAAAATAATTACCGCAATAGTCCACAAAAAGTGTTCCACGGGGTCTGTACCGGGCGCGGTTCACGGCCGGGTCCGCCACCATTCGCTATCGTCCGACTGGTGCCAGATATCGACACGGGAGACTAACGACATGGGGTAGATCACGATGGAGTCATAGGCGTGGAGTGATCGATTCGTTTCGACAGTGTTCGTCGGCCCTGAATGCATCTAAGTCCGAAATTTGTCCTGAATGTATATATCTTCACCTACCGGACCCCGAATTGAGCGATTTTTTTTCTGGTGATGTATAAAGCCTAGAGCTACCCCCTGGAAAGCGAAAATACAAAATTTGATGTGTTGAGATTTTTATAAAAAATAATTACCGCAATAGTCCACAAAAAGTGTTCCACGGGGTCTGTACCGGGCGCGGTTCACGGCCGGGTCCGCCACCATTCGCTATCGTCCGACTGGTGCCAGATATCGACACGGGAGACTAACGACATGGGGTAGATCACGATGGAGTCATAGGCGTGGAGTGATCGATTCGTTTCGACAGTGTTCGTCGGCCCTGAATGCATCTAAGTCCGAAATTTGTCCTGAATGTATATATCTTCACCTACCGGACCCCGAATTGAGCGATTTTTTTTCTGGTGATGTATAAAGCCTAGAGCTACCCCCTGGAAAGCGAAAATACAAAATTTGATGTGTTGAGATTTTTATAAAAAATAATTACCGCAATAGTCCACAAAAAGTGTTCCACGGGGTCTGTACCGGGCGCGGTTCACGGCCGGGTCCGCCACCATTCGCTATCGTCCGACTGGTGCCAGATATCGACACGGGAGACTAACGACATGGGGTAGATCACGATGGAGTCATAGGCGTGGAGTGATCGATTCGTTTCGACAGTGTTCGTCGGCCCTGAATGCATCTAAGTCCGAAATTTGTCCTGAATGTATATATCTTCACCGACCGGGCCCCGAATTGAGCGATTTTTTTTCTGGTGATGTATAAAGCCTAGAGCTACCCCCTGGAAAGCGAAAATACAAAATTTGATGTGTTGAGATTTTTATAAAAAATAATTACCGCAATAGTCCACAAAAAGTGTTCCACGGGGTCTGTACCGGGCGCGGTTCACGGCCGGGTCCGCCACCATTCGCTATCGTCCGACTGGTGCCAGATATCGACACGGGAGACTAACGACATGGGGTAGATCACGATGGAGTCATAGGCGTGGAGTGATCGATTCGTTTCGACAGTGTTCGTCGGCCCTGAATGCATCTAAGTCCGAAATTTGTCCTGAATGTATATATCTTCACCGACCGGGCCCCGAATTGAGCGATTTTTTTTCTGGTGATGTATAAAGCCTAGAGCTACCCCCTGGAAAGCGAAAATACAAAATTTGATGTGTTGAGATTTTTATAGAAAATAATTACCGCAATAGTCCACAAAAAGTGTTCCACGGGGTCTGTACCGGGCGCGGTTCACGGCCGGGTCCGCCACCATTCGCTATCGTCCGACTGGTGGCAGATATCGACACGGGAGACTAACGACATGGGGTAGATCACGATGGAGTCATAGGCGTGGAGTGATCGATTCGTTTCGACAGTGTTCGTCGGCCCTGAATGCATCTAAGTCCGAAATTTGTCCTGAATGTATATATCTTCACCGACCGGGCCCCGAATTGAGCGATTTTTTTTCTGGTGATGTATAAAGCCTAGAGCTACCCCCTGGAAAGCGAAAATACAAAATTTGATGTGTTGAGATTTTTATAGAAAATAATTACCGCAATAGTCCACAAAAAGTGTTCCACGGGGTCTGTACCGGGCGCGGTTCACGGCCGGGTCCGCCACCATTCGCTATCGTCCGACTGGTGGCAGATATCGACACGGGAGACTAACGACATGGGGTAGATCACGATGGAGTCATAGGCGTGGAGTGATCGATTCGTTTCGACAGTGTTCGTCGGCCCGGAATGCATCTAAGTCCGAAATTTGTCCTGAATGTATATATCTTCACCGACCGGACCCCGAATTGAGCGATTTTTTTTTCTGGTGACGTATAAAGCCTAGAGCTACCTGGTGCCAGATATCGACACGGGAGACTAACGACATGGGGTAGATCACGATGGAGTCATAGGCGTGGAGTGATCGATTCGTTTCGACAGTGTTCGTCGGCCCTGAATGCATCTAAGTCCGAAATTTGTCCTGAATGTATATATCTTCACCGACCGGACCCCGAATTGAGCGATTTTTTTTTCTGGTGACGTATAAAGCCTAGAGCTACCTGGTGCCAGATATCGACACGGGAGACTAACGACATGGGGTAGATCACGATGGAGTCATAGGCGTGGAGTGATCGATTCGTTTCGACAGTGTTCGTCGGCCCTGAATGCATCTAAGTCCGAAATTTGTCCTGAATGTATATATCTTCACCGACCGGGCCCCGAATTGAGCGATTTTTTTTCTGGTGATGTATAAAGCCTAGAGCTACCCCCTGGAAAGCGAAAATACAAAATTTGATGTGTTGAGATTTTTATAGAAAATAATTACCGCAATAGTCCACAAAAAGTGTTCCACGGGGTCTGTACCGGGCGCGGTTCACGGCCGGGTCCGCCACCATTCGCTATCGTCCGACTGGTGGCAGATATCGACACGGGAGACTAACGACATGGGGTAGATCACGATGGAGTCATAGGCGTGGAGTGATCGATTCGTTTCGACAGTGTTCGTCGGCCCTGAATGCATCTAAGTCCGAAATTTGTCCTGAATGTATATATCTTCACCGACCGGGCCCCGAATTGAGCGATTTTTTTTCTGGTGATGTATAAAGCCTAGAGCTACCCCCTGGAAAGCGAAAATACAAAATTTGATGTGTTGAGATTTTTATAGAAAATAATTACCGCAATAGTCCACAAAAAGTGTTCCACGGGGTCTGTACCGGGCGCGGTTCACGGCCGGGTCCGCCACCATTCGCTATCGTCCGACTGGTGGCAGATATCGACACGGGAGACTAACGACATGGGGTAGATCACGATGGAGTCATAGGCGTGGAGTGATCGATTCGTTTCGACAGTGTTCGTCGGCCCGGAATGCATCTAAGTCCGAAATTTGTCCTGAATGTATATATCTTCACCGACCGGACCCCGAATTGAGCGATTTTTTTTTCTGGTGACGTATAAAGCCTAGAGCTACCTGGTGCCAGATATCGACACGGGAGACTAACGACATGGGGTAGATCACGATGGAGTCATAGGCGTGGAGTGATCGATTCGTTTCGACAGTGTTCGTCGGCCCTGAATGCATCTAAGTCCGAAATTTGTCCTGAATGTATATATCTTCACCGACCGGACCCCGAATTGAGCGATTTTTTTTTCTGGTGACGTATAAAGCCTAGAGCTACCTGGTGCCAGATATCGACACGGGAGACTAACGACATGGGGTAGATCACGATGGAGTCATAGGCGTGGAGTGATCGATTCGTTTCGACAGTGTTCGTCGGCCCTGAATGCATCTAAGTCCGAAATTTGTCCTGAATGTATATATCTTCACCGACCGGGCCCCGAATTGAGCGATTTTTTTTCTGGTGATGTATAAAGCCTAGAGCTACCCCCTGGAAAGCGAAAATACAAAATTTGATGTGTTGAGATTTTTATAGAAAATAATTACCGCAATAGTCCACAAAAAGTGTTCCACGGGGTCTGTACCGGGCGCGGTTCACGGCCGGGTCCGCCACCATTCGCTATCGTCCGACTGGTGGCAGATATCGACACGGGAGACTAACGACATGGGGTAGATCACGATGGAGTCATAGGCGTGGAGTGATCGATTCGTTTCGACAGTGTTCGTCGGCCCTGAATGCATCTAAGTCCGAAATTTGTCCTGAATGTATATATCTTCACCGACCGGGCCCCGAATTGAGCGATTTTTTTTCTGGTGATGTATAAAGCCTAGAGCTACCCCCTGGAAAGCGAAAATACAAAATTTGATGTGTTGAGATTTTTATAGAAAATAATTACCGCAATAGTCCACAAAAAGTGTTCCACGGGGTCTGTACCGGGCGCGGTTCACGGCCGGGTCCGCCACCATTCGCTATCGTCCGACTGGTGGCAGATATCGACACGGGAGACTAACGACATGGGGTAGATCACGATGGAGTCATAGGCGTGGAGTGATCGATTCGTTTCGACAGTGTTCGTCGGCCCGGAATGCATCTAAGTCCGAAATTTGTCCTGAATGTATATATCTTCACCGACCGGACCCCGAATTGAGCGATTTTTTTTTCTGGTGACGTATAAAGCCTAGAGCTACCTGGTGCCAGATATCGACACGGGAGACTAACGACATGGGGTAGATCACGATGGAGTCATAGGCGTGGAGTGATCGATTCGTTTCGACAGTGTTCGTCGGCCCTGAATGCATCTAAGTCCGAAATTTGTCCTGAATGTATATATCTTCACCGACCGGACCCCGAATTGAGCGATTTTTTTTTCTGGTGACGTATAAAGCCTAGAGCTACCTGGTGCCAGATATCGACACGGGAGACTAACGACATGGGGTAGATCACGATGGAGTCATAGGCGTGGAGTGATCGATTCGTTTCGACAGTGTTCGTCGGCCCTGAATGCATCTAAGTCCGAAATTTGTCCTGAATGTATATATCTTCACCGACCGGGCCCCGAATTGAGCGATTTTTTTTCTGGTGATGTATAAAGCCTAGAGCTACCCCCTGGAAAGCGAAAATACAAAATTTGATGTGTTGAGATTTTTATAGAAAATAATTACCGCAATAGTCCACAAAAAGTGTTCCACGGGGTCTGTACCGGGCGCGGTTCACGGCCGGGTCCGCCACCATTCGCTATCGTCCGACTGGTGCCAGATATCGACACGGGAGACTAACGACATGGGGTAGATCACGATGGAGTCATAGGCGTGGAGTGATCGATTCGTTTCGACAGTGTTCGTCGGCCCTGAATGCATCTAAGTCCGAAATTTGTCCTGAATGTATATATCTTCACCGACCGGGCCCCGAATTGAGCGATTTTTTTTCTGGTGATGTATAAAGCCTAGAGCTACCCCCTGGAAAGCGAAAATACAAAATTTGATGTGTTGAGATTTTTATAGAAAATAATTACCGCAATAGTCCACAAAAAGTGTTCCACGGGGTCTGTACCGGGCGCGGTTCACGGCCGGGTCCGCCACCATTCGCTATCGTCCGACTGGTGCCAGATATCGACACGGGAGACTAACGACATGGGGTAGATCACGATGGAGTCATAGGCGTGGAGTGATCGATTCGTTTCGACAGTGTTCGTCGGCCCTGAATGCATCTAAGTCCGAAATTTGTCCTGAATGTATATATCTTCACCGACCGGACCCCGAATTGAGCGATTTTTTTTTCTGGTGACGTATAAAGCCTAGAGCTACCCCCTGGAAAGCGAAAATACAAAATTTGATGTGTTGAGATTTTTATAGAAAATAATTACCGCAATAGTCCACAAAAAGTGTTCCACGGGGTCTGTACCGGGCGCGGTTCACGGCCGGGTCCGCCACCATTCGCTATCGTCCGACTGGTGGCAGATATCGACACGGGAGACTAACGACATGGGGTAGATCACGATGGAGTCATAGGCGTGGAGTGATCGATTCGTTTCGACAGTGTTCGTCGGCCCTGAATGCATCTAAGTCCGAAATTTGTCCTGAATGTATATATCTTCACCGACCGGACCCCGAATTGAGCGATTTTTTTTTCTGGTGACGTATAAAGCCTAGAGCTACCCCCTGGAAAGCGAAAATACAAAATTTGATGTGTTGAGATTTTTATAGAAAATAATTACCGCAATAGTCCACAAAAAGTGTTCCACGGGGTCTGTACCGGGCGCGGTTCACGGCCGGGTCCGCCACCATTCGCTATCATCCGACTGGTGCCAGATATCGACACGGGAGACTAACGACACCGGGGTAGATCACGATGGAGTCATAGGCGTGGAGTGATCGATTCGTTTCGACAGTGTTCGTCGGCCCGGAATGCATCTAAGTCCGAAATTTGTCCTGAATGTATATATCTTCACCTACCGGACCCCGAATTGAGCGATTTTTTTTCTGGTGATGTATAAAGCCTAGAGCTACCCCCTGGAAAGCGAAAATACAAAATTTCATGTGTTGAGATTTTTATAAAAAATAATTACCGCAATAGTCCACAAAAAGTGTTCCACGGGGTCTGTACCGGGCGCGGTTCACGGCCGGGTCCGCCACCATTCGCTATCGTCCGACTGGTGCCAGATATCGACACGGGAGACTAACGACACGGGGTAGGTCATGATGGAGTCATCCGCAATAGTCCACAAAAAGTGTTCCACGGGGTCTGTACCGGGCGCGGTTCACGGCCGGGTCCGCCACCATTCGCTATCGTCCGACTGGTGCCAGATATCGACACTGGAGACTAACGACACGAGGTATATCACGATGGAGTTATAGGCGTGGAGTGATCGATTCGTTTCGACAGTGTTCGTCGGCCCAGAATGCATCTAAGTCCGAAATTTGTCCTGAATGTATATATCTTCACCGACCGGACCCCGAATTGAGCGATTTTTTTTTCTGGTGATGTATAAAGCCTAGAGCTACCCCCTGGAAAGCGAAAATACAAAATTTGATGTGTTGAGATTTTTATAAAAAATAATTACCACAATAGTCCACAAAAAGTGTTCCACGGGGTCTGTACCGGGCGCGGTTCACGGCCGGGTCCGCCACCATTCGCTATCGTCCGACTGGTGCCAAATATCGACACGGGAGACTAAGGACACGGGGTAGATCACGATGGATTCATAGGCGTGGAGTGATCGATTTGTTTCGACAGTGTTCGTCGGCCCGGAATGCATCTAAGTCCGAAATTTGTCCTGAAACAATCGAGAAAAGATTAAGATAGGGGTCCTGTGCAAAATTTGAATAGTAATTTAGTGGTGGGAGGGTTTAAGTGCCAAGATTATTTCACCTATCTATCTAGCCATCAGATGGGGATCCTATGATTGTGACGTGAGTTTTCATAGTTTCCAAAGGGAGTTGGTTTTCATAGGATACATTGTCATAAATAAAAAAGCAAATGCAATAGGCGATATCATAGACAATTGCTCTTTACGTCTCAAAAACAATAGTGCAATTTATTATCTCAAACTAGAGAAAAGATGATGCGATATCATAGGAGAAGCTCAGAGCAACTCCAGCAGACCCTCTAAACAAGCCCCCAAGCTAAATTTAGAGGGTCAAATCCAGCAGGGCCCCTTCTTCACCCCGTATTATGGGGAGGCCTCCAAATTTATCCCCTCACCCTCCATTCCTGGGGGGTCTCTAGGGAGGCCTCCATCCTTAGGGGCTATTGTTGGAGTTGAAACAAGTTTTGAGACCCGTAAAAAATAGATGAAGCCCCCATTTAATATTTGGAGGGCCTGATTTAAGGGCTATTGCTGGAGTTGCTCTCATGAGTTTTTTTTCATTCTCAAAAGAAAAAAAGAAAAATCAACTCAAAATAGAGAAAAGATGATGCGATATCATAGGAGAAGCTCATGAGCTTTTTTCCATCTCAAAAGAAAGAAAAAGAAAAGTCAATTGTCAAGAATGGGATTCGAACCCATGCCCTTTCGGACCAGTACCTGAAACTGGCGCCTTAGACCAACTCGGCCATCTTGACTTATATGTTTCCGTGTCTTAAACTTTAATTTAATTCTTTTATCGTATTAAATTATGCTTCAAAACTCTCCGGCTCATCCCAACGGAACCCCCCCGCCGCACCGAAATGGCGGCTCTCCTAAACCCTATGTGCCGGCGAGTCGCCGCCGCCTGTCGCCGGATCTCGACGCCGGCGGCAGCGGGGCCCCTCGTGTCTTACTGGAGCTCGCAAGGTTTGCCCCGTTGACCATCCGTTTCTCATGTAGCTGAAGCCGATGCGTGCGACTTTCGGGTGTTTTAGAAATCAACCCCCTTTTTCTTGGTCCGTTAATGTTTCGTTGTGCGGGAATGTTGTGAATATCGGATTTCGTCGGATCCCATCAATTTCGTCGTGCCTGGTACTCGGGCTTCATATTTGACTTACTAATTTATTAGAACCGGAGATGCTCCCCTGAATTTGAAGGAAAACACTGACTATTCCCCTGATGAAACCTTGGACAGAAAGATACAGTTCCAGTCTGGTGGATGTAAGTGGGGGGTTCAGTGAGATGCTTGATGCCACACAGAGGTACTATGTGGTTGGAGGCAAAGGTGGTGTTGGGAAAACTAGCATGGCCGCATCGCTTGCTGTGAAGTTTGCCAACCATGGTGAACCAACACTCATCGTGTCTATGGACCCAACACGATCACTGAGTGATTCATTTGAACAAGTATCTGAACGCCTATGTTGTGTACATGCTACTTGAATTGAGTTTTCAGCGTCTTTGATGAATCTCTTGCTTATTCTGTTCATAGGACTTGGGTGTAGGCAAAGCTGTACGCATTGATGGATTTGACTCTCTTTTTGCAACTGAGGTAGGAGAAGTTATGCTATAATGTTTGCCATTCTACTCTGTTCCTTTTTCTCTGTGCTACCATGATTAAGCAGGTGCTGCCCAGTTGGAATATAAACGCCTTGGATTATGTTTGGTGGTAACCCATTCTTTCGTATTTTTAGCTGGGCCATTCGCTAGAGTTTCAGTCTTAATACCGATATTTTAGCAACAAATCCAATAAATATATCTGCAGTGGTAGTTTCTTTTTTGGAAAGGGAGTGTGTGTGTGAGTTGTCTATTCCAATAATAGGTTGGATCTATCCGTCTGCACTTTCATATATTTCTTTTGATAAATAAGAAAAAGTGCAAGACCTCAATGAATTACTTCTGAATAACCTCAGAAATCATATGGAAAAACCATAGCATTTTGAGACACATTGCTGTAAAACAAATGGTTCTGTTTCTTCAATCAAAGATAATCCAAAACGTTTCACTCCTGGTCCCGGCTGGACAGCTCCCGAGGGGTGATGATGCATTTGCATTTTCTGGCATCATAGATCTCTTTCTTGTGCTAGTTTGGCTTTAACTATCTGTTATATTGGTTGGCACGTTCTTTTTCAGATTGGCCATGTGAAGATAGAGGATGGATGTCCAGGCATTGCATCTCTTATCAACAATGCACTTGGAAGGATGGGACTTACACATGCTGATCCGGTATAAACCACCTAAAAATGCCCATTTTCCTTCTCCATTTTTTATTTCAATGGCCCTCCATTATATCGTTAATCACATCACTAGATGAAGGCAGTAACTGTAAAATTTCAAGCTATAGTTCTTTGCTGGTTAATGTATATTGATTGTTGCATCGATCTTCTCTTTATTGGTATTATGCCCTGAGGTAAATGACGGTGCTTGAACTTTTTCTAGAGGAGTTTCATATGCTTTGTTTTTGTTCTTAAACATGTATCATTGTATTATTCCTACAGCATTGTAGTTTAGTGGTCTGTTGATCCAGCATTTTGGTTCTCTGCTGTCTAATCATATGAAGATTGCCACAAAGAGAACCTTTGTTTGCTACTTTGCTGTTGTTCAAGATAAGTTTTATTTCTTTTGATTTCTTGCTATAAGTTCTATTTCTTTTGATTTCTTGCTAGATCAAATGACTTATGCATACATTTGTCTTTCCTTTTATGGTTGCAAAGTCTATGCTCAATGGAGTTCTGAATAGAGTCCCCCCCCGACTTGAAGAAGCGCTTGCACTATCACAGGTATCAATCAAAATTTACTTGATTTATGCTTATGCACTTTCCAAAATTACTCAGCACTTAATGTGTATCCTTTTCAGCTGATAAAAAACGAAACACAAGGGGCAGATAAATTTAGGCGTATTGTGCTGGATGCTCCGTCCACTGTTTGTCCCCTTCTCACCACAATATTTGCAATCAGACTATAGTATTCATCTTAAAAAAAAATCCCGTCCACTGACATTATTTGACTATACATTTATTGCACAGGGATATACACTTAACCTTCTCTCAGCTAATAATTGGTTTGAAAAGTTAGTCGGCATGGCCATTAAGGTGAGCTTTGATGTAACTTGTGATCTTATCTGTTATAACTCAATGCTACTTCCATGGAACTCATTTGCATGGGTATATGTTTGAACTTGTTATTTTTTTTTCATTTTTCTTGTGATACTTTAGTGATTATTATGAAAAAGTAGCAAGGAGATCATTAACTTGATGAGGGAGTTTCTACAGTCAGGCACCAAACTTGAGCTAGGGGTTTGATTAACATCATTTCTCTAACCAACAACAACAACAACAACAACAACATAGCCTTTAGTCCCAAGCAAGTTGGGGTAGGCTAGAGGTAAAACCCAAAAACAGAAATTAGAGTTAGGGGGGAAACATGAAGAATGAACTTGTAATTTCAAGGAAGAATTAAACTCTAACCAGATATGAATGTTTTCTAATTAAACTGAGATGGATGCTAAGACAACAAAAGGTGATCTTTTATAGATTTCTAATTCTTGCTTGGAGATGAGGCAATAAAAATAGTAAGGAGTTCTAGCAGAAGCTAATTTGTCGATGTCATTTTCTGAACTCCAGGAGAACAGGAAAAAATGTCCAATTTAGCATAACAAGACCAGACACATGTATTGTGAGAGATTGAAAGTGAGCATCCAGAATCAAATGGAGTAATCACTATGTGGATCATCTTACTCACATCATGTACTCGGTCTTGGTCCTGCTAAGTCTGAACCCTTTCGACTCTAACGTGTGCCTCCACAACTCTAACTTCCTATTAACACGCGCGCTGCTCTCATCAACTAGCACCACATCATCAGCAAAGAGCATACACCAAGGGATATCACTTTGTATATCCCTTGTGACCTCATCCATCACCAGAGCGAATAAATAAGGGCTCAATGCTGACCCCTGATGCAGACCTATTTTATTTGGAAAATCACTACTGTCTCCACCATAAGTGCGGACAACCGTCATCGCATCCTTGTACATATCCTTGATGAGGGTAATGTACTTAGTTGGAACTTTGTGCTTTTCCAAGGCCCACCACATGACATTTCTCGGTACCTTATCATATGCCTTCTCGAGGTCAATAAAGACCATGTGCAAGTCCTTCTTCTGTTCCCACTTGAGCTAGGGGTTTGATTAACATCATTTCTCTTCTTTTTTTTAGATAATGGATTTAAATATAAATCCGGCCTTGACCCTGAGGCTACGGCCAAAGTTTACACACTAGCAGCACCTCCGTCTGCTCGCACTCATTGCATCAACAATAAAGCCACCATGAAACAGAAGAGTTACAAAGCAATCCTATTGCTAAATCTCCAACCATGATGAGCGAAAAAATGCATTGCCAGCGCCTCCAATGTCTGACATGCTTCCTTTATTGCATCTCTTCCTTGTTCACGCCGTTGTAGCTGCGCCCAAAACCGGAGCCAGTATGTCCCTCTGAAGAGTACCTGTGGTTGGCACTGAAGAGCCAGTATGTCCCAATAACATCATTTCTCTAACCACTGAAAAAAATACATTTGGACCTTTTCGTTTCTTTTTGAGATTTAATCATATACTATATGTCTAAATCCTTCGAACAGTTGCACCAAACTGTTTGGCTGGGTTTCCCTGTTTTGAGTCATTTGAACTCTGTTGGATTACAGAGTAAACATGTTTAGTTCTGTTTCACCAATCCCTATGTAGACATGCTGATGTGAAATACACCATCCGTTCTCTTTTATAAGGCGGACACATATCAAGATTCAAACTTTACAATCTTGTACCAATAATTTAACCAACAAATTTTAGTTTTCATAGTACAAGCATGGAATGGCTTGATTTGTAATCAAAAGTACTACCCAATGATCATAAGTTTGTAATCATAAACAATATAATATAATATAAGATAAATGAATGATCAAAGTGTAACTTAGAAGATCGTGTCAAGTCAAGTCGCGCCTTATAAAAGGAAACAAATGGAGTAGAAGGCGGTAAATTCTATGAAGCATGCAATCCCAAAGTCAGAATTCACAATAGAATTGACTTGCCTCAATGTGGCATACTGTAGACTGTAGTATACTTCAGTTGCAAATGTATATTGGTGGTACTGAGTTGTTAAAGAAGAGAAGTGGTACAGATAGAGTGTACTAGGCGTTAAAGGCTACAAGTATAACAAAACTTCTAAAAGCTTGGGAATTGGAATTTGTTCCGGCAACATTCTTCCATTTGAGTTTTTCTGGGACATTCGAAAATGTGTAATGCGTGTTACTGCACATTGTAATTTCAGGTTGTAAATGCCATTTCATCCATGCCAACCTCTAAATTGTCTCCTGAGCAAGTACAAGTAATTGTAAGTGTGCAATAGTTCCCAGTTGATTTATATTAATGTGTGTTGAAAAGCAAACTACAAGCTTATCATCTTCCTTGTTTTAAGTCTTCTGGGCTAGAGGAACTAAGGCAGCAGATTGCCAGAGTGCGTGAGCTTTTGTTTGACTCACGATCATCAGAATTCATCATTGTCACAATTCCAACGGTAAATGCTATCACCATTTATTTTACGCCGCTACCACCATTTTTGCAATTGCAGAAACAGCTATTTGTTTTCAACTGTAGTTATACCCTATTGACATCTGGACTCATTTTTACTCTTGTAAGTGTGAACTCCTGTGAGCAATATAAACTCATTATTTTGCTGTGTATATTCACAAGTCTAGCTGCAGATGAGACTCAGCTTAATGTTACTTTTGGGTTCTTGTTTTCTCGGATGATGGCAGTTAGCGAGTCATCAAGATTCCACGCATCCTTAAAGAAGGATGGTGCACACACAAGAAGGTTCGTTGTAAATCAAGTGCTACCAGCATCTGCATCCGACTGCAGATTCTGTGATGCAAAACGGAAGGTGAGCAAACTTCTGCCATTCTTGCAGCTCGCAGCATTTCCCATGGCTTCTAGCACTTGATTTGAACAGGACACGTCCACGCACTACAAGTTACTGCTTTTGAATGGCTATATTGTGCGGCATATATTTATCAAAGGCTTGTTCCTGAGCCACAGTCCAGACATCTTCCATGTTCTGTTGCTGTGGCTGGCTATACCCTAAGTTATATATCCACAGATCATCGATGTGTTTCAGCATTATTTCCATCATGCGGCTCTTGAGAAAGAATTGTTCTAATTATGTTGCATGTCCTTCAGTGTGCCCTTTGGGTTGGTCTATCCTTGAAACGCTCCTTGTGAGCAACGTGATGTCTGGTTTCCTCTTTTAGGCCAAATCAAATGAATAGTTTGGGAGGCACAGGGGCATAAGATTATTAATTGGCTATGTTTTCGAGTGATTTAGTCAACTAAAGTATGCTGTCACTGAGCTGAACCGTTTCTCTAGGATTAACTGAGCATGTTTCTTCAGTTGCAAAGACAGAATTGTTTAGGATTTCAGTTACGCGTAGGTAGGGGTGGTAAAGGGCCCTCACTTTTGTACTAGAAATTCTAAGGATCGGGCCGGACCAAAATAATACTAGTTTTTGAGCTAAATTTTGTTAGGACCAAGTTAGATAAGTTAGATTGTTAGGGCCATGATCCGTTACCACCCCTGCCCGTAGGCTACCTTTAGTTGACTACGCTCGCACACAAGTTCACTACATAAATCAAGTACCCACGTCTGCACACTGCAACCAATTAACCAACACAATCTAAGCTAACTATTTTTGGAAATTTTCATAAATCATTTCGTAATTTTCAAAAACAATTCAACATGCTCATCGATCTCCAATTTTTGCAATATGTTCACCAGGTCAAATCTAGCAGGTTGTCAAGCTGGCTGCAAGGGGCCTGCTCGTGGTCAGTTGTTGCTTCATCAGCCGCACATCATGAGTTGTTTTACCCTCTGCTTTTTCAGCTGGTTTCGCAACTTCCTTTTCACTTCGTTTAAAGCTCTTCGCCTGCTGTGCCCTTGGTCAGATATCTGCAGATCTCGCTGGTGCAGGAAGTGCGCATAAAAATGAAGTTCTTCTGGAGGTCAAGCTCTTTCCATCTCTTTCCATCTCAAAAAATAATAGTGCAATTTATCTCAAAATAGAGAAAAGGTGACGCGATATCATAGGAGAAGCTCATGAGCTTTTTTTCCATCTCTTTCCATCTAAAAAAAGTGCAATTTATCTCAAAATAGAGAAAAGACAATGC
>OAMR01000058.1:3204366-3234190 GCA_900205405.1 Echinochloa crus-galli
AATATAATATAAGATAAATGAATGATCAAAGTGTAACTTAGAAGACCGTGTCAGGTCAAGTCGCGCCTTATAAAAGCAAACAAAGGGAGTAGAAGGCGGTAAATTCTATGAAGCATGCAATCCCAAAGTCAGAATTCACAATAGAATTGACTTGCCTCAATGTGGCATACTGTAGACTGTAGTATACTTCAGTTGCAAATGTATATTGGTGGTACTGAGTTGTTAAAGAAGAGAAGTGGTACAGATAGGGTGTACTAGGCATAAAAGGCTACAAGTATAACAAAACTTCTAAAAGCTTGGGAATTGGAATTTTTTCCGGCAACATTCTTCCATTTGAGTTTTTTTCTGGGACCTTCAAAAATGTGTAATGCGTGTTACTGCACATTGTAATTTCAGTTTGTAAATGCCGCTGCATCCATGCCAAATGCCGCTTCATCCATGCCAACCTCTAAATTGTCTCCTGAGCAAGTACAAGTAATTGTAAGTGTGCAATAGTTCCCAGTTGATTTATATTATGGGTTGAAAAGCAAACTACAAGCTTATCATCTTCCTTGTTTCGAGTCTTCTTTGCTAGAGGAACTAAGGCAGCAGACTGCCAGAGTGCGTGAGCTTTTGTTTGACTCACGATCATCAGAATTCATCATTGTCACAATTCCAACGGTAAATGCTATCACCATTTATTTTACACCGCTACCACCATTTTTGCAATTGCAGAAACAGCTATTTGTTTTCAACTGTAGTTATACCCTGTTGACATCTGGAGTCATTTTTACTCTTGTAAGTGTGAACTCCCGTGAGCAATATAAACTCATTATTTTGCTGGGTATATTCACAGTCTGTCAATATAAGGTCACGAAATACAAATAAGTCTAGCTGCAGATGAGGACTCAGCTTAATGTTACTTTTGGCTTCTTGTTTTCTCAGATGATGGCAGTTAGCGAGTCATCAAGATTCAACGAATCCTTAAAGAAGGATGGTGCACACACAAGAAGGTTCGTTGTAAATCAAGTGCTACCAGCATCTGCATCCGACTGCAGATTCTGTGATGCAAAACGGAAGGTGAGCAAACTTCTGCCATTCTTGCAGCTCGCAGCATTTCCCATGGCTTCTAGCACTTGATTTGAACAGGACACGTCCACGCACTACAAGTTTACTGCTTTTGAATGGCTATATTGTGCGGCATAGATTTATCGAAGGCTTGTTCCTGAATTGCACACCGCTTGTACTAGCTCTTGCCTTATGAATTTTCAATCAGGGTGCAAGTATCTGAGTGCAAACTTCACAATTTCAAAAACAAGCACGTGCCTTCGGTGCCATAAGGGAGGACCGGGAACTTCGCGGCCTGAAGCTGATCCAGCAGGCACCGCTCCTTGATGTGGAGGCGAAAGGCGTCCCTGCACTCCGATTCCTGAGCGATTCAGTGTGGAAATAGCTGACACCTTAGAAACCCTTTTTTTGTCGGCATTTCTTTATTTCCGAGTTTCATCTTATTGGTGTCTACTATCGCCGATTAGTCACTGCAAAAGTGTGATTAAGAAGAAAAGAACCAGGATCACATTCTGTTCAGGTCCTAGAGCCGTAGACACTTTCTCACCAGTGTTAGTTTCTTCTCTGAATTTTGAAGGGATAGGATGGAACGAGAACGACTCAGCAGTGGTTCTTTCATTCTCTCTTGTATCCGCCGGTTCCCATAAGAACAATTTAATGTGCTCCGATTTTCTTCCCTAAAAAAGAAGTCCAGACGCAAGTCCCTTTTTTGCTGACTCAACACGTAGCAGTTGTGCTGTGCGGATCAACTGCGACCCTGGATCAATCCACACTTCGTTGTGTCCCCGTCTCTTGTCAAGAGAGGTGCCTGGATGATCGACACATCCAATTGCCAAAGCTCTCCTTCTAGGCAACCATCGGTTTCCTGGACTGGAACCGTGAGCAAAAAGTTAAAAATGCCGCACTTGGCGTAGCACCATCATGCACGGCAGCTTTCGAAAGTCGAAAGCAAAACATCCCTGCTAGTTCATTGGCCTGCTGCTGCAGCCTGCAGGCATCTCGAGTTGGCTTTTACTTCCCCGGCACACAGCCTTGTATTTGGCCGCCCGTCGAGCTGGGACATAGCTTAGTTTTACCTGTAGTCCTGTATCGAGATGTGCCAACGGGGGAGCGCTGGTTTGGCGATGCCACCAAGGCGGTGTTTAGTTCTCTAGAAGAGAGAAGTTTGGTGAAAATATCACATCGGACATTGTAGCATTTTTTGTTTGTTTGTGGTAATCGTTGTCCTACTATGATCTAACTAGGCTCAAAAGATTCGTCTCGTCGTGTACATCAAAACCATATACTTAGTTTTTTTATTTATCCATGTTTATTATTTCATGCATGAGGAGAGAGATTTGATGTGATTTGATGTAATAGGTGAATAGTTAAGTTTGGAGAGAAAATTTTTGACTTTTGAAGGGAACTAAAGTGGTGTTTAGATGTTGAATTTGGGAGGGTGAATTTGGGAGTATGATGTCACTTCGTAATCATTGCGTCACTGTAGCATTTCGTTTGTATTTGTGAAAAATTATCCAAAAATTGATTAATTAGGCTCAAAATGTTCATCTCGCAGAGCACAACAAAAATGTACAATTAGTTTTTGATTTCATCTACATTTAGTACTCCATGCATGTTATGATATTTTGATGTGATGGGGAATCTTCTTTTTGCATAGTAAATTTGGAAGTTACTTTTTCATCTAAACAGGGCCTAAACATGCCCAAATCGGAAAGCCAGTCGGGATCAATCGGCTTTCACGAAAATAAAGGCCTACTACTGTCTTTAAGCCGCAATAGCAAAAGAGGACCTCTGCAATTTTCACGTGCGCCCGATCTATCTCGCCCGTATGACATTATATGACAAGACAATACATATCGGTGGTTGGATGAGAATCAATACGCCTAGTCTGATTTTATTTATTAATAGTAGCAACTTGCCTCAACAGGCTCTAGTACGTGTCCATTGTCATTCAATGAACGGAAATTGATAGTGCACTGTACAAGGATGTATTCGTCGATCTGTCCTATAGAACAAGTGCGCTTCCGCCTTCTAGCCTATTTTAGACGCTCTTCGTTCTAAAATCTAAATTATAAATCATTTTGAAATGTAGTAAGTCTTATCCGTAATTTCCGTTCCAGGCAATTGCTATTCTTTATGGGCCCAAGAATAATAGATTTTCTAAAACATAATTATTTCTATGACCATAATACAGATTTAATTCTTAACGCCTAATTCAGCTGATTCTTACATATAGTTCGCAATATAAAAATAAACAACACTTGTTCCATGCACGTGGATCGATCTAATTCCGACGTACCGTTGCACATGGCCATGCAAGTAATAAGAAGGAACATGCTCTGCAAACAGCCTCTGTAAAACAAGTTAGTTAGCTAAAATTTACAAAATTAAGGTAAAAAATCAAATCCAACAGATTCTCCAAAACCATTGGCTCGTTATCCAGCTCGGTATCCATCTCCCTCCGGTAGCCATTTCTCGCGAGCTCCTTCCGTTCGCTATCTCCACCTCCCGCGCGCCCAGGTCCACGATCTCGCACGCCAGGTCCCCTTCCCGCGTGCCCAGCTCCTCCTCCGCGCGGTGCTGTAGGCAGCGGCGAGGCCGAATCGACGATGACGGCGACACTAGAGGCGGTGGCGTGGCCAAATCGGCGGTGGCGGGCTGGCAGCGCTGGAGTTGGCAGGGAGAGCTATGGGCTGCACTACAGGCGGAAGCAGACCGGGTCGCCGAGGAGCTCACGCGCCGCCGCCGTACCGCCACAACGCGTCACCGAAGCTCGAGGCAGCGGCGTGGTGGAGCTCCATGGGCGACCGTGGAAGGAACGAATGGACCTCGTCGGGGAAGGCCTGCACGGCGAGGGAGAGCGACTGGTAAGCTGCAGAATGGATGCGCGATGTCACATAGAAGCTCCGGCGGCGAGTAATTGACCCGAAACTCACCGACGGCGATGAATCGAGCCGGCGCCCCCCGCCGCGGTCCAGCGCCTTCCCTGAGATCATGGACTACCGCCCGCGCCGTGGAGGTGCTCGGCGTGCTCCCCGTCCACCTCGTGCGCACGGCCGTCAACTTCGGCCGGTAGGGGAGTGAGTCACCGCCGGGAAGCAAAGGACTGAGGTACCGGCCGGCGGAAGGAAGAGTCGTCGGGGAGCAGAGAGGATAGGGAGAGGGCAGAGAGCCAGAGAGGCTGCGGGAGAGAGGAAAAATCAAGGGAGGGGATCAGGTGTGGGACCTACGCGTCAGTGTGGGAGAGAGTGTGGGAGAGGGAGAGTTTTAGCTAGTTCGTTGGATTACCTCATAAAATTAGATAGTTTGTATTTTTATAAAGAGGCTCCAAACTCCAAATTTAACTAGAAAAATACAGAGGCTGTTGGAGTTGGAGTTGCTCTAACTTCTACTTTTGCAAACAGATTCAGGTAAAAGGAGAGATCGAGCACAGATGGAACACACCGTGGCTGGCAGAAAGTTGCAAAACGGCGGGGCTGCGGAGGGGCGACGACGTATGCCAGGGCTGAGCCACACGTACGTGTCTGCCAATCAAAACTGAAAGCGAATGGCACGCAACTCCTTCCTCAAATGTCTGGCCACTCGGTCTGTATGAGCTGGATGATTATTAAGTACATGTGTAATTGATGGGTCTTGACATATATAATCTGACGACTTCTTATTATTTAGTTGTCTCGTAATTGGCAATTGCTAAGATATTCTCAAATGAATATAGACCATTGATCAAATAGCATATTACCTTATAGGAGGTAATAGATTAATTGATTAGAAAAAAAAGAATACCTTTGGATTTAACTTCCATGTATAATAATATTAGATTAGATCATTTTTTTTGGCTGTGTCCTGTTGATGGCATGAGTGTTTTTGGTGGACTCATGGTCGTGTGCGTGCGTGTATTGTGTCTGGGGCTCTGGCGTACTGGCTAGACGTGCATGTGCGCCAATAACATGTGTGTGCATGTTTTTGTGTGTTAATAAGGTGTGGACGTGTGCTGCCAAAAAAAAAACGTGTGGACGTGTGTGTGCATGTGTACGTTTTGTTTGGCGCGTGCGTGCGTTCTGATCGACGTGCATGCGGTGTCTTGTGTTGGCCATGCTTGGCGTGTGTGTGCATGTTTTAAGTTTCGGGTGTGAATGCTGGTCGTGTACCGCTGTGCAGGACGTCTGCGTGTGGTTGCCGTGTTGGCGTGTTCTACCACCACCTCAAAAAACGTAAACATCGTAGTGTTGTGTGCTGAACGCGACATCAATTTATTAGAAAAAAACATGGCATGGGTCATGCACGATAGTAGTGTACGATATTTTTATATCACGTTAAAACATTTGAGACCTAATTTGATCTTATCATGACATGCCAAATGGAACTATAACACCTTTTTCCTGGCGTGACATGGTGGCACGTATACGTATGTTATTTTTTCTCTAATAACGTGACATGCTATACATAACTTTACAGAGGTTCATGAAACAAGCCTTTCTTTCACCTCGCTCTCTCTCCTCCATATTAGCAAAAATCTAATATGACGTTGTATGAGACAATCTATCAGATTGCTTACGTGTAGTAATGTTGTCATCCTAATTGGAGGTAGTTTTAACTCTAGATCACAGTACTTCTTGTAGGCCATCAATGATGGGTGGTTGAGTTGAGTACCTTCCTAAATTATTTAGGGTACCCTCTCACCTCAAAATTACTACTGATTATTATTTTTTTCATATAGAAATATATGAAAAATATTTTATATTTAAAGTACATATGATAATAAGTCGTATATAAAATAAACGATACTTGTATAATTTTTAAATAATATAAATGGTCAAATGTTATAAATAAAAAATCAGTGTCAAATAGTAATTTGAAATGAAGGGTATTTGGGTTGGCACTGCGATATAGTTTCCAACTCGATCCGCTCATATTGTGAATACTAGAATATATAATGGGAATGCGTAGTTGATTAAAAAGTCGAGGTTAAAGCAAAGGGAGGTTGCACACTTCTGATCTTGTTGTCCATTTGGTGCGGCTTCGCTGAAAAGGCTTCAGCTGTGGGCTACAGTAGCCGGGGCACTATTTTGCTTTGTTCTAAATTGTAGTGTGATTGTGTGAAGCCAGTACGTAAAACGAGATAGCAAAATTAACTGAGGAATACATCAATCTATAATGTATGAAACCAAACGGGCTCTTAGTTCATGTTCGGGGCTCAACTGGTGCGCTATCATCCTATAAGACCTAGGATGTGGTGGGCGTTGCATGTATTGGGCTGAATGGTCTTATCCTAATTTCTTTTTAAAAAATAGATTATCCTAAATAAAATATTTTCTCCGAGTCTCTGACCCCGATTTTAAGTACCTCAAGACATGGAGAGTGTACTGGCAATATTTGGAAAAAAAAAGGTATATTGTATTTCTACAATAGAAAGAGTTATGCTTCATATGTTGGTGTTATTAGTAATAAATCTACTAATGTAAATCTTGTATCGTCAATTATTAGTAATACATATACTCCCTCCGGTTTGGTAAAAGAAGTCGTTTAGGACAGCGACGCGGTCACCAATGCACAACTTTGACTTCTCTTTTTCATAAAACTATTTTTTTAAAAGTTATATATGTATACTTTTATGAAAGTAATTTTCAAGGCGAATCTATTTATATAATTTTCATATTTCCAAACTCAACGACCTAAATGTTATTCATGATTTATATTCCCAATGTTTGACTCAAACCTTGTCCAAAACGATTTCTTTTACCAAACTGGAGGGAGTACTAATGTAAATCTTGGTGGTGTTAAAATAAAGATTGATCATCAAGCCAAAATAAAAACAAATGAATAAATAATAATCTAATGATAGATTTACGGGAGGGACATCTATTGAATCTTGGACCTTAGAACAAGATTGGACATCCTTGGATTAGCCTCAGATTTATATATACATTTCTAAAACCCTATCCTCTCCATCCTTCTTTGTAAGACCCCACTCTCCAAAGCCGCACCACACAACGCTTTCGAGATACATGCACGTATAAACATAGCATTCTGATTACACTTTCGTCCTTACTTTATATAAAAGGGTCAACTCGAAGGTGTTCATAGACCGCTATCGAGCCATCCAAATTAATCTGGGGTGTCACATTCTTGTGACCCTATACCAATCTCTCTTGTAACCCTACCGCGTTGGCCAATTCTCTCCCCATCTCCGGTACCAGTACGTGTTGCTTACCAGATTTCTCCATTCTCCTCGTGTTGTCAGTGTCACCCTAATTACAAAGTGCCCTCCTGTTGTGCACTGCTCTTCTCTCTGACCGGTTTTGGTGGCGCTCTCTCCTCCATAGCTGCTGTTCATGCGACACAACCTTACGAACCCAAGGGACGCACATGATGGCGCGCCGCCACCAACTCTGAGATCCATCACGCCACAGTGGCGACACCCCTGCCGCCTTGGCATCCCACCCACTGGCCAAAGCCTGCCTCCCAGGGCCCGATGGTAGCTACAATATCCTAAAGGCTAACATTAGTCTAAAACATTAACTTCGTCATATGGAAGCTGCCATCGTTGGGAAGATAATACGATGTGTCGCTAGTGAAGAAGATGAACTCGATGGTAATAATTATAAGCTCCTCAAATATCCTAGTTGCAAATTCGACAAGTCCTCACTCCTGAATCTGCCATTAATTAGATACTCTCTCCATTATTTAATATATGATATTTTGAACTAATATAATTCATCTTACTATATATATTGGTTCTATATTTAATTAATAACGGATTTGGCATTGTTTCATAAAATAATACAGTACATTTTACTATATTGGTTTTATACCCTTGCGCTGAGGTGCTCCAAGTCCCAACCTACTTCTTCACGTGTTATATAAACTACTCGTAGAGGTGCCAGTCAGCACTCAGCTGGAGCCCGACAGGGGAAACAGGGTCGTGCCGCGGATCAATTCTGCGCGGCGCATCGTATATCAATTAGGCTTTTCGTATAGAGATACGCCAAGATGGCGGTTGGTAAATCGATCTGCCCGCCGGAATACGTCGTGCCGGTGGGCTATGACCAGCCGCTCCTCGGGACCTACGACGCCGCCCGGCCGGAGAAGAAGGCGGCCGACGCCGACGACGACGACGGAAACGCCAGCTTCCTGCAGACTTGCCTGAACGGCCTCAATGCCCTGTCAGGTGTGCCTTCTTGATCGCAGGGCTGTTTCTTCTCGATTCGCGCCATGCATATGCGCGCTCACGACTCGCCGGCGCCCACCACGTGGCTGCGCAGCCTCGGCGTGCTGGCCTACGTCTCCGCGACGGGCGTGTTCGCGTCGGCGCTCATCGTCCTCAGCGTGCTCTGGGCCGCCGCGTTCGACGGCGTCGGGTTCTCCGCGCCGGGCGGGACGGCGGTGCTGCGGCCCAAGGGACTCCCCACGGCCCTCGGGCTCTACACCTTCTGCTACTGCGGCCACGCCGTGTTCCCGACGCTCTACACCTCCATGAAGGACAAGTCTCGGTTCCCAAAGGTATGAACAAGAACAATGGCGTCGATGTACATGTTCATGCAGCCTGCGGGCCTGTTATAATAATACAACAATGAAGAATTATTCACTGGTCAACCCCTGTTTAGAATCTTAATTAATGAACAAGCAGATGCTCGGCGTATGCTTCGTGCTGTGCACGCTCAACTACGGGTCGATGGCCGTGCTCGGCTACCTCATGTACGGCGACGGCGTGCAGTCCCAGGTGACGCTGAACCTGCCGGCGGCCTCGCTGAGCTCCAAGGTCGCCATCTTCACCACGCTGATCAACCCGCTGACCAAGTACGCGCTGGTGGTCACGCCGATCGCGGCGGCCGTGGAGGAGAGGATCCGCGGCGGCGGCGCCGCCGGCTCGGGCCCGGCCGTGTCGGTGGCGGTGAGGACGCTGCTGGTGCTCAGCACGGTGGCCGTGGCGCTGGCCCTGCCCTTCTTCGCCTACCTGATGGCGCTGGTGGGGTCGCTGCTCAGCGTGGGCGCGTGCATGCTGCTACCCTGCGTCTGCTACGTCAGGGTGTTCGGCCCGCCGCGGCGCGCGGAGGCGGCGGCGATCGTGGCGATCCTGGCGCTGGGCTCGCTGGTGGTGGTGACCGGGACGTACTCGTCGGTGGTGCGGATCGCCCACGAGTTGCTTTGACCAATTAGTTGCTGCGCGCGGCGCAGCTCGATTAGGCAAATTGTGCGCCTAGGAGGACAGGTTAGGTGCACAAATTAAGAAGATCACGCATGCATGCCTCGTACCAAAATATATTGATCCCTTACGACTGCGACATGATTGTGCAGTGAAGTTTGTCCTATGTGGCTACGTGTACCTTTGTAACTACTATACATAATAGTATATCTATGTTTTGTCCTGTATAAAGACTATTATCATTCTATTTTTTCCTAAGTCAAAATCATCTTAAGTTTGGCGTCATAAATGTAGATAAATATTCAAATAGTAACAACCAAATGATGCGTCATGTTCGTTTGGATTATCAGCCACCAACCAGCAGTGTTTTTCTCTCAGCAAAAACCAGCACTCAGCAAAAATCAGCACCAGCCACCAGCTACCAGCTAGCCGAACAGGGCGACTTTTGTCTTAATTAAGTTTGTCCCAATGAGTCAAATATTCTCGTAGTTAAGATTATTTAACTTTGTCTTAAGTCAAATCGTTTTATAAACTTTGTTAGACTCAAGGGAGATTGACTAAGAACAAAATTAGAAACTGAAGTAGTAACTCGCACGTAACAACTTAGCTGCCAAATTTGTCTGTTTCTCTAAGCATCATGGTTTCGCTATGAAACTATGAAAGTGATGTCCTAAGAGACACCCACCGCCAATAGGTATATCAAGCCGCATTGTAATGCTTCGATCTTGGGGCCGCCAAGGTGCACAAACCTGGCTTTATAAGGTTTATTATTCATAGGTGTAGTAATACTCTGTCTAGGTGAAGGTTTTGTTTTGTTATTTTCATCCTCTCTTCTTCTCTCTTACCTAATTAGGTGTTCATATTTGATTTGCATATCAAAACTAACTTCTGAGTAAGATTTTAAAAACATCGTTTAGTTGCATGCAACCAATAATGAGAGCGTGGAGGTGTTTTCGCGCCATCATTAGCCTATCTAAAAACCTAGAATTATAGTCTTATAAGGTGGAGATAATACATCATTTCTACTGTCACTGTCACGGTGCCCTCCTCCATTTATGTAGTTCACGCTGTTGAATCTGCCACCACAGCCGAGCACCGGGCTAATCAGGCTTCACCGGTCGCTACCGAGGCTCTCGTTGACTCTGCAGTCGGAACCATCTAGCAACCATCTTGGCTCTTGCCTCCCGCAGCTCCGGTGGTTCCATCGCCTTCTCGCTTCTCACCGTACTGTCGCACACCACGCCCAACATTGATCCGGTCCAATTGTGGCCTTGGCGTTCGGACTTCTAAAAAGTGATGGTTCATTTCATTTCCTAGATGAGCACGTGCCATTGAAAATTTCTTCACGCATTCGGAAAAAAAGAAGAAGAAAGTTTTGCAGACGATAGACGGACAGAGAGAGTAAATTGAAAGTCCGTGAGAGCCATGCCGGGCGCCATGGCCATTGCAAGTGTCACCTCACTAGGTGTCACTGGTCACTTTATCAGTTGCGTTCCAACGCTTATGTAAAATGTGGGGCATTTACATTGTTGCTCGCATTTTAGGGCCTAATGATGATGATGTTTCTTTTTTTAACTTTGCACTGTGTGCCCACCTCCAAAAGTTTGAATTTTGCCCGTACTTTATTTAAAAACCATTGGCAATGGACAATGGTACAGCGCCAGCAGCAACAATGCAAACATTTCAGAAACGTGGTGAAGGCTGGAAATGAAAACAAAGGGGGCCAAACTCTGAAACTCATAGTTATGCATGAGCCGTTAAGGATATTTCACTCAATTCTGAGTTTTTGTAAATTAAACAAAAACTAACAAAGACAGCAGTAGGGGAATGGTTGAGCAATTCGTATCAACTCTTCTTTCCAAATCCTTATCAAGGTCCATGTTCTTCCATAAATTTGTGGCCCATCGAAATCTCTTCTTTAGTTTTTCTGTCCCTTTCGCTGGGCCTAATCATCCCTGTCCCTCTTCATTACTCTGACATATCCGGCCTGCCAGGTGAGCCTTCCATTTTCCCCATTGCAAGCCCCACGACCGCGGCCCGATAATGAATGCTTTGTATTTTTTAATTTTTTGAATTCTACAAAACTACTTATCAATTTAAAAAAAATAGCCTTATGTTGTTTGGTTCTGTGTAATAGACGATTTCAAAGATCACATATAGACACTATATTATATGGATAGATTTTTGAAGTCTATATTACAGATTTAAATCATGGGTACCATCTCATAAGATAGATAGCATGTGTAAGAAATAATTCAACTAGTTTATGTGAATTTATATTTGAATGGTGCAATTCAATCTTATGCTCGAATTGTGCACTGTGTAATCTATCAATGTGTTATGGGTTTGTTAAAAAGAGATTATCGGGTCAATTGTCAAGCCAGAGCAACTCCAACAGATTGAAAAAACCAAAATCAATCAATAATAGCTTTTTCTTTTGAGGAGACAATCAATAATAGCTTGTTACACCCGCCGATCTCCAGGTTGCTGGCGTAGCAGGCCGGGTCTGCAATTCTTGGGCCTTCTTCTAGATGGCAACACTTGGGCCTTGGGGCCGAGACGAGGACAGGTTTCCGGGCCACCGATACTCATCAGGCGCTTGGGCCGGCTAAGCCGCCACGACGCGTGAGTGTCATTGAAAATTTTCTGCTGAAGACAATGTAATGTACTCCAACTTGCCTAATCACCTCAGTGAGAGAGAGGTCCAAGCAATCTCTTCCGAATTTGGCATTCATCTTCAAACTGGGAACATGTATAGATTAATATATACAATGTATACTTATTACTCCCTCCGTCCCTTATTAAGTGTCGCTGTTGGTTTCGTGCCACGATTTAGATTCGATTCGTAGAAAATACGTGCAACATTTTAATCTCTAAATAAATTTATTAAAAAATATATCAAAAGATCCATCCAATGATATTAATTATGCACCATAAATATTAATATATTTTAATATAAAATTAATCAAAGTTATTTCTTGGAAAGTGAGAAAGACAGTTATTTAGGGACGGAGGGAGTAGGACTGAGGAAGCACCAGTTTAGATGAGGATGGTTGTCTGGTTGAGGTGGCATGCAGTTGGCACCCTATCCATCAACCCCTCGTGCGCGGACGCCGCCCCTGATCGTTCTTCACCGTAAACTCCCGTCCCAAGTCCCCATCGAGCAACGTGCGCCGCCAAAATAAAAAATCTCGGACGACGCGCTGTACGCAGGACAAAAGACCTCCGCGTCAGTGGGGCGATGGCGACGAAACGCTACGGCCGTTGGCATGGCTGGCCGGTCGTCGGGCACATGGCCGCAACTGAACGGGAAGGACGAATTGGCGTCGTCGTCCTATGGGGCCTTGTGGGCAGGGATCGTTGGTTGTGTTTTAGTACCCTCTAGTACTCTAGGTATATCGTCCTGTCCTGCAGCCATAGAATGGGTCTGCAACGCTAACGCACCCGAACAAAGCCTAAAGCACTACTAACTAGATCGACGTTACAGCTGCCTTTGCCAGCATATGAGGCTAGTCCCGACTGAGAATTCCATTTTATTGTTTCTAAAGTGCGTCAAATCCTTAGTGTTATTTTGTCGCTTTATTGGCTCACCAATGATGCGCCGGATTAAGAGATCGTTGGATAAAATAATACTTTTTTCAAACGAACGGGTACGAGATTGTACTAATTTTATTAAAAAAAGAAGAGACCGGCGAACAGATTAATATACAAAATAAAATTTTTGTCAGTATGGAATAGTTTCCGGTTTCTAAAAAAGTTGTACATTCGGTTATATATGTATACAAAACATATCCTCTCTGTATTCAAAGGAGTGAGCCTAATTTAAAATGATGATACGGTTATGCGGGGTTAATTTGAGTCCTCTTCTCCTAATTCAGGTGCCTGTTTTTTGCTTAATTGATGGAAATCCATCTGGTTCATCTTCCTCCTAGATAGATTAGTTCTCGTTTCATCCATGCGCTTAGATTGCGTGTTGTTTTGATGCTACACTAGCAGGGGCTCCTAAGATGGCCACACGCTCCCTAATGCTATTGTATGCTGGGAACTCTGGAAGGAACAAAATGCACATAAGTTCCAGCGAAAGGAGCAGACGACACTTTGCCTGTTTCAGAAAATCAAGGAGCAAGCACGAACATGGAGCTTGGTGGGAGCCAAGGCGCCGGGAGCCTTCATCTCCGGAGCCCTAGAGCCTGCTCCAAAATTTCTTTTCTCTTTTTTCTTTTCCCTTCGCGCTTGTAAATAACCGTTTTTGGTTGTAAATCTGTACTCCTCCTTCTATGTTAATAGAAACAGCCCAATCTGAGCTACCATCGTTCAAAAAAAAAAAGATTGAGTGTTGTTTTTTTTCCATTCGGCGTATCATATTTTTTGTTCATTAAACAAACTAGGGTTTCTAAATGGATTTAGTATACCTGTCCACTTATATAAGAGCTTATGTATTTGTCCTAAGTTTAATAGCTCTAGAAATAGTTTAATAACTCTAGTCTGACCAAGGTTATAGGAAATAGAAGTTATCTATAAATTTGGTGACTTAGAATGGTTTGACTTCGAATAAACTAAATAAATCCTTATATTAGTGGATAGAGTAAGTTAGTATGATAGTCTATGTGCGTGGACAGAGCAAAGTTGCTTAGTAGTTATGTAAATCACGAGGAATGCATTTTATGGAGATAAGCATGCCATGTGTTGTACACGTAACGTACTGCGAATGCCAAAGTCAGTAACGGTGAGGAAGCGGGGATGGAGCCATGGAGGGTGTTTGGCGGATCTCTACAAATAGAAACCAGAAGTCGATTCAAGTTTGTCCGAAAGTCGCTTCGGCAGGCTGAAGCATTAATCCTCCCCGACCACTTCACCACCAGGCAATGCATGCAACAGGGTTGTGCTGTCACGGTGTCGCTCCGCCGTTCGTCATCGATGTGTTCAGTCGCTCTTCATGCGCGCCTCGGCAAGACGGCAAGGCGACACCGGAGTCTGGCCGGCCGCCAGCAGGGATAAAAAAACGAACGGCCGGGAATTGGATTGGATTGGCACCGTGAAAACCTGGGCTCCCGCTCTCCTCTAAAAGCCGCAAAACCTTTGGCAATTGGCGTGCTTTCCTACCGTGGATTCCGCGCTCAGCCGCTGCGGCGTGCCACCGGTTGCTCGCGTCGCAGTCGCGGTCGCCAACTCGGCGTGCACCTCCGTCCCCGCACGGACCGGCACGGGCCGCGGCGCCGGAAACCATCGCGAGTTCGTTCGTGGCCCTGACGTCTGCTCGTCTCGTGCCCACGGGCAAGAAAAAGAGGAAAAACAGCACAGCCTTCGAGTATTTACGCCTGGCGCGGCACGGCTCGTGTGGCCTCGTGCTCTGTTTTGTGTTTGCCTCCGTTCCATCGCGTGCTTCCCTGCGTCCGTGCGTGCTTGCGCGGCGCCACCTGCCCCGGCCGGATAAGGAGGAAGGAGATGGCCATTGGCGGCTCGGCGGCGTCGCTGCCCGGCCTCGAGCATCCCCTCCTCCACGCCTACGAGGCGCGCAAGGAGCCCGAGGCGGCCGACCACGAGGCGCAGAGCTTCGGCCCGGATCCCGACGCCGCCGGCGCCAGCTTCGTGCGGACCTGCTTCAATGGCCTCAACGCCCTCTCCGGTGAGTGCTCCGCTCCCGCCATCTCCGTTCGTCTCAGTTAGTTTCGTTTCGCTCTTCTGGGTTTGCCAACGTTCGTGGCTGCTTCCGTTTCAGGCGTCGGGCTTTTGTCCATCCCGTACGCGCTGTCGGAGGGCGGGTGGCTGAGCCTGGCGCTCCTGCTCGTCGTCGCGGCGGTGTGCTGCTACACGGGGCTGCTCCTGCAGCGCTGCATGGCCGCGTCGTCCCCGGCGGCGGCGCGGGGGTACCCGGAGATCGGCGAGCTCGCGTTCGGCCGCGCCGGCCGCCTCGCCGCGTCCGCGTTCCTCTACGCCGAGCTCTACCTCGTCGCCATCGGCTTCCTCATCCTGGAGGGGGACAACCTCGACAAGCTCTTCCCGGGCACCAGCGTCGGCCTCGACCTCGGCGGCGTCGGCGGGCCCGCCGTCGTGGTCTCCGGGAGGCAGCTCTTCGTCGTGCTCGTCGCGCTCGTCATCCTGCCCACCACGTGGCTCCGGAGCCTCGGCGTGCTCGCGTACGTGTCGGCCAGCGGCGTGCTCGCGTCCGCCGTCGTGGTCGTCTGCGTGCTGTGGGCCGCCGTGGCCGACGGCGTCGGGTTCCGGGCGCGCGGGAGGATGCTCAATGTCAGTGGCCTGCCCACGGCGCTGGGCCTCTACACCTTCTGCTACTGCGGCCATGCCATTTTCCCGACGCTCTGCAACTCCATGAAGGAAAAGAAAAAGTTCTCCAGGGTAAGTACGACAGCCATGACCTTTTATGTTACTGACGAAGAGCTTATGTTACTGAAGTACAGATAACTGATACCTGAGAACACAGTGAATTCTTTTACCTCTTCATTCTTTGTGTCAAATATTCTGAAATGGAAATATAAATAGAAATGGAAAATATAGGATACAGCTAAAACAATAGCATTTGTTTTCTGACAAGGGTTTCATCAGGCATCAAAATAAAGAACTGAAATGTAACTATGCTAGCCCTGATTGCGAAGCAACCTTCAGTAGCAACATCTGTCCTGCACACTGGATTACAATTGATATATAATAATTCATCTAGCACCTCGGAAACAGTTCATTTTCCTTCCTATTGTATACGCAGCAAACCGACATGTCAACTATTTTGTCTTCCTACAGGAGTGCAATACTGAACACTAGAACGATAACAGCCTAACAGTGACTGAGCCGTATTCTGTACAGGAAATACATTAGAGAATCAAAAGTGAACTGAACTACTGAAGTAGCTAGATGTGATTTCCCTGCATTTCAGTAAAACAAACCATATCGTTTGGTGGTACCTCTGATTTATAAATGCTGAATGGTGCCTCGGAGTCAGCCGCACTGCCACCTTATTGTCTGGTAGCAAACTGATGAGTCAATTAGGATGCAAGTGGGTACCCAATGGGTTTTTTGGGTCAGCCATCCTAGTTCATTTTACCTTCCAAATTAATTACAAGGGATGCCATTCTAGTTCATTTTTCTAAGCTTTGGGTCGATCCAATAACCCAAAAACATAAATAGTTGCATCCCTAGAGTCAATTGTTTTGTCTTCTTCAATGTTGAACAGCACAAGGGAAAAATATCCGATAGTGACTGAACAGTATCATACCCCACCTACAGTATTCAAGGCTGAATCATTTTACTGCCCGAGTATTGACTGAACTGAAATTACACTGTTCTGTCTTCTGATTGCGTAGGTGCTCGTCATATGCTTCGCCGCCTGCACCCTGAACTACGGATCCATGGCGATCCTCGGCTACCTCATGTACGGCGACGACGTCCAGTCCCAGGTGACGCTGAACCTGCCGGAGGGGAAGATCAGCTCGAAGCTGGCCATCTACACGACGCTGATCAACCCGTTCTCCAAGTACGCCCTGATGGTGACGCCGCTGGCCACGGCGGTCGAGGAGAGGCTGCTCGCCGGCAACAAGAGGTGGTCCACGAGCATGCTGGTCAGGACCCTCCTCGTCGTCAGCACGGTCGTCGTCGCGCTCGCGGTGCCCTTCTTCGGCCACCTCATGGCGCTCGTGGGCTCGCTCCTTAGCGTCATGGCCTCGATGCTGCTCCCCTGCGTCTTCTACCTCAAGATCTTCGGCGTGGCGCGGTGCGGCCGGGCGGAGGCCGCGCTGATCGCCGGGATCATCGTGCTTGGTTCCCTTGTCGCCGCCACGGGGACGTACTCTTCTCTTAAGAAGATTATTCACGAGCTCTGAAGCCACAATGCACGTCTGACGGATACCTCTGTCGCAGAGTTGGTTTCCTTTCGTCATTGCAGTGCAGTTTGATATCTCGAGATCAGCATATTAATACTACTGTATTAAGCAATTGTTAGATGTTACAGATGAGGCAGGGGAACCGGGTGTCTTGAAAAGACACAAGAGGATCAGGGTGTCTGCTATCCCATCTTGAGGCATGTACTTTTGTAAGAGAAGCGTGTAGTCTTAACACTGCAGGAACCTAGGAGGACACTCCAACTAAATCTGCCGGGAGAAGTAAGTAAATGAGGGATCTCGTTTCATTCTAGTTGTAATATAAGGAGAGCAGTTTCGCTTACTGCTTTCAGATGTTCAGGCCAACATACTCGTTGACCGATTTGTCCTACTCAATTAGAATCTTGTTCTGGTGAATTCATGGTGGTATGTTCGGCTAAACAAAGCAAATTTGTGCATCCAAGCACTTTAATTTGTAATTGTACTAAGTATACAAAACTGAAACGAATTGGCTCACCAAAGTGTCAGTAAGACTGTCAGTACGAAACAAGAAAAAGGGCAAAGGGCCTTCATCTGATAAGCTGAAAGAAGCTTCAAGCAGGCAAGGAGAAGTGGCGAACTATGCTCTATGCTCGTCTGGTGTTCATCATGCGAAGGACTAAAGTACATACAACATACATCGATTCCGACACATTAGACCCTCCAAGGAGCAACAATCATCCGTGTGCATGACTCCACCAAGCGGCAAGCGCTACAGAGAAGCTATTACAGCGTTTTCTCCCAGAAGCAGAGGAGGACAGCAGCAGCTACAGGGTTACAGGAAACTGAATTTGAGCAGAAATACAAGCAGCAGGAAACAGAGGAAACGAGTGGCGCCTCACGCGCGCATCAGATCAGAGGGAGATGAAGCCTTCCTTGACGAAGAGGGCGAAGAGGAGGACGACGAAGCCGGCGGCGATGCACTGCGTGCTGGTCACCACCGTCTGCTGGTATGCCAGCAGCGTCACGGCGGCGCCCACGCACCCAATCAGGAACCCGCTCAGGTTCCGGTCCATGCCTCCTGCTCCTCCGCCGCGGTTTCTTGCCTCCGCTCCTAGCCCTCGCTCCCAATCGCCCTCCCTCTTCTTGCTTGCTCGGATGCTGTTGCGTGCGGTGTGGACGAGACGACGGATGGGGAAGAAGAAGGGGGGTTATAGCAGGAAAAGTCAACGGCTTCCGTGCTGGTGAGGGGCCACGGAGTCAGCTTATGGAGGCCTCGGAAGGCCGGGGATGCCGTTTTCAGGCTTGGGAAGCGTCGATCCGGGATGTCACTTCACAGCTCCCCGCGGAACTTGCCGACCGGTCTAACCACTTTTCTTCAACAGTTCGACTTGCTCATGGGACATTCAGATTGTCAGAATGCACTCATGTTTTGAAACACAGCACTGGTTCATATTGGTCCGAGAGCTCATTTTAGTGATAAATTTGGAAAAATGAAGGATGGATGTATGTCTGATCAGGAGCTGCACCGTGTTAACTGTTATGTTCAGAATTTTGTTTCCGTTTTGTCTATGGAAACTGAAGAATTTGGGGGTCAGGGGAGAAATCAGATGTGTACCTGCAGAAGCGTAAACAAACTGGGCCTTAAGGCTTCTGGTCCGGACGGACTTAGGGAAGAAGAAAGACTGGGCTCTGCTTAAGTCCAGTCTCCGAATGGGCTACAATCATAGTCTGCTGAGGGATAACTTATTGGTAGGGAAAAAGTCCTATTGACCTCCCTGAATACAAGACCGAGTTCACGAAACCACCCTAGACACGTAAACCGGGTGAACTACCTCCCCCAACTTTTAAAACCGTTCACTTTACCTCTTGCCGTGGTTTTAAGCAGTTTTCAAGGTGGTTTTGCCTTTTTCAATTGAAAATAAATCCTGTAAATATTTATTAAACCATAAAAAATATTTCTAAGCTTCTAAAAATTCTGAGAAAAATTTTAGAGATGGAATGAGACGCAATAAATCTAAATAAAATATTTAAACTAGTGAAAATATTAATAAATTTTTCTAAAATTTAGATTTAGCTCCAGAAAAATAGAAAATATATACAAAAAATAATATATATATATATGTATCTCAATCCATCTCTAGAATTTTTCTCATAATTTTTAGAAGCTTAGGGATATTTTTTGTGGTTTAATAAATATTCACGAGATTTGTTTTCAATTGAAAAAGGTACAACCACCTTATAAACCGCTTAAAACCACTGTAAGGAGGCAAGGTGAACGGTTTTGAAAGTTGAGGGAGGTAATTCACCCGGTTTTTGTGTCTAGAGTGGTTTCGCGAACTTGGTCTTATATCCAGGGAGGTAAATAGGACTTTTTCCTATTGGTAGTTGCTTCTGGGCCCAGCCCAGAGACTTTCAGATTTGCAGTTTTTTTTTTGATACTTAGATTTGCAGTTGAGATTTCCCTGAAGAAGGGATTGCCGGTTGAGATGAACACAGTACACAGGCCAGGAAGTCATGTCCTGTACTCCCGGAGAGTAACGAGCCTTTATCAAACATACAGCACACTGCATCGGTGTGATCCTGAACTGCTTCAACAATAATAGTAAAATGATATGATATCCTCCTTAAGAACATCATCCAACCATCACACTACGAAGACTCTAATCAAACAAAAGACTGCATAATTCAACGCGGATGAAGCCAGCCGGGACGGAAGCCCAGCCAAGTTCGAGGAGCACTGCTAGAACTCCACTGCCGGAAGGAACAGAACAGACTAGGGATTCGAGACACCGAAGTTTGGGTTCGGCAACGTGCTAGAGAACATTCCCTGTTCAGGGATCAAAAGTATTTGCAACTTGACGGCCTCGTTTGAGCAAGTGAGAGCAGGTGCGGTGTCAACCAATGCCCAGACGAGCTTTAGTTGGTGTTCGCGATTCATTGTCAAAGCCACCTAAATCACCAGCTTTGCTCAGCATGATTGACTAAACGAGCTGTTGGTTTCGTTGGGGCATAAGCTGCAGCTTCTCTCCCAGTATGCAGAAACCTCAAAGGCATCCATGCATATATAACAAGGTCTGACCATGGGTAGTAGTCATCCAATCCCAAGCAAACAACCAAAATCAACTAGCATCCGCAGGCAAGCAAAATATATAGAAACCAGCTTAATTAGCCTAGCTAATTAATCGCGCCAGGACTTGCTCGATCGTTGGGGAAGAAGGCAGGCACGAACACGCCATGACGAAGGACATTGTGGTGGAGCACGGCGAGAGCTCCAAGGCGCCCCTGGTGGCGCCGGTGGCGGCGGGCGTCGGCCGCGCCGTGGCCATCGCCGACGTCTTCCTCCGGTTCATCGCCATCATCGGCACCATCGGCAGCGCCATCGCCATGGGCACCACCAACGAGACGCTCCCCTTCTTCACCCAGTTCATCCAGTTCGAGGCCAAGTACAGCGACCTGCCGTCCTTCACGTAAGCCATCATCCGACCCTTGCCGCTGACGATATATGTTCCACGTCGATCCGGCCGACGCCGTCCACTGACGATGTGCGTGCATCCGATCCTGCCTGCAGGTTCTTCGTGGCGGCGAACGCGGTGGTGTGCACGTACCTCGTGCTGTCCATCCCGCTGTCCATCGTGCACATCATCAGGCCCAGGGCGCGCTACAGCCGTCTGGTCCTCGTCTTCTTCGACGCGGTAACTAATTATCAAGTCACTTGGATTGGATTAAGATCGAAGTTAGTAGTACTTGCTGATAATTAACAAACTGATGACGAGGTCTGAACTATCAGGCGATGCTGACCCTGCTGACGGCCGGCGCGTCGGCGGCGGCGGCGATCGTGTACCTGGCGCACAAGGGCAACGTGCGGGCCAACTGGTTCGCCATCTGCCAGCAGTTCGACTCCTTCTGCGAGCGCATCTCGGGCTCCCTCATCGGCTCCTTCGTCGCCATGGTCCTGCTCGTCATCCTCATCTTCCTCTCCGCCTTCGCGCTCGCCAGGCGCCATCACTGATCGAGCACCCATGCATCCATCAGCAGTGGACGTCTCGAAGAAGATTGAAGGGGCCTCTGGTCGATTTGATCGTGCATGCACCAATACTAGTGCATGCATATGCTTCTCTTGTGTGATTTATATTCTTCTTTTGCTCTTCGGTCTGAATTGCTAGCTCTCTGTGTAACTGTGCCCTTCCAGTGTGGTCTGGTCCTCCAACTATATAAAGGACGAGTCAGATTCAGGGTTGTAGTGTGACGATCGTATGATGGTCGAAAAGAAAGAGTAATTTCAAATTTGTGAATTACGCAATGCAAGATGCATTTATTATGACCGAGACACAGGAATCGGTACGTACGAGTGGTCGAATTAATAAACGTCTCAAGTCTCAAGCGGGCAAAACCGCGTCGCTGCTTGCTGTCCGGGCAGCACAGGCGCCGCAGCACCCGCTCCCCTCGGCCGCGGCCGCGCGCCGGCGGCCGTCGAGGTAGTGCTGGTACACGTACGACAGGAACCCCCACACGGCCATGAGCATGGCCACAGCCTTGAAGCCCGTCATCCTGTCCCCGAACAGCGCCACCGCGAGCACCGGCACCAGCGGCAGCGCCACCGTGCCCGTCACGTTGGCGAACAGCGACGACACCCTCGCGATCAGCCGCATCGTCCCAACGGCCGCCGCCTGCCAGCACACCGCCGCCCCCGCCAGCGTCAGCGCGTGCCTCGCCCGCCCGAGCCTGAACGCCGCCGCCTCCCCCGGCAGCGCCCGCCAGTCCCCCGACGTGAGCAGCCCCGCCGCCCCCACCGCCGACGCCACGAGGTTCGTGTGCAGCTGCATCCTCAGCGCCCACCGCGTCGTCCGCGCCCGGATCACCTTGGCGAAGGCGGCCTCGTAGACGTAGAGGGACAGGACGAGCGCGAAGAGGGCGGAGGCGGCCAGCGTGAGCACGAACCCGAGCGGGTACTTGCCGCGCGGTAGCACGCTGCTGGAGGTCTGGTCGGAGGAGGCGCCCTGCAAGCCGAGCAGGGCGGCGGCCAGGGTGAGCACGACGACGGAGTTGGCGATGAGCGCCGTGAAGCGCTGCGCGTTGATGGCGCGCGAGGTGATGGCGTTGAAGGCCAGCTGCGTCGCCGCCACCAGCGAGAAGGTGGACACCGGCAGGTACTGCAGCGCGTACGCGTACGTCAGGTTGTCCAGGCCGAGCAGGACGCCGATGCCCACGTAGACGGCGGCCATCGTGGACGCCGCCGGCTGGCGCTCCTCCTCCGCCGGGGGCGGCGGCGTCAGGAGCAGCGGGATGGCGAGGAGCGGCGCGCCGCCGGACTGCGTGAGCGTGGCGATCCACTTGCTGTTGCCGCCGGAATCGTAGTACAGGCGGCCGAGGAGGGTGCCCACGGTCCCTCCGCAGAGCACCACCAGCATGTCTGCCACCACCGTCATCCACCATCCGATGCTTCCTCTCGTCCACCGTCCTGTCGTGGCTTTAGGTCCATCACGGCTGTCCTGATCCTGACCATTGCCGGGTTCCTCCTGCTCTGGAGTATCTTAATTTGTCCAAAGAAAGGTTGACACAGTTTAGTACGTACAACTAACGAAGAAAAGGTTGACAGCAAGTCTGACGCTGCTTTTGTTTTCCATGGCACGCACAAAAACAGTAGAAACCTAGGTAGAATTTTAGAAAGTTAATTTATATGAACTCTGCAATCACATGCCAAGTTATGAACTAGAAACGATCGATATCATAAGGGGACAATAAAAGATACCAAGCTGTTTCCTACAATTTTGCTGGTTCAGGACGGCAGCAGAATTGACCAGAAGACATTTGACTATTTTTGAAGCATCAAAGGCATGAGATTAGAAGAACATCTCTTTCTCACCCATTTTCTCCAAAGGCCGACAAACTTATGAAGATCGGATTCAAACTAAACAGGCAAAGGAAAGAAACAGTTCCATGTGCTCGGTCAAGATTCACTTGAATCATTCAAAAGTAATTAGCCACAACCGAAACAAGCAGAGAAAGGGGGTATTTCTTGAAGTACTAACTCAATACTAGGAACAGATGTTGCCTCTACTTCTATATGCTCGACTTGTTCTTGTCACTACTTTCAATGAACAAATGAATAACGCCTCCAGGCAGCTTGGAATCCAATATATCGATCCCAACTTTTAATATTTCCAGTATGTTGATTGAGATATTTTTAGAAAGAAAAGGTCCAATTTGCACCCTCCAACTAATATATGATACTCTGATTTCCAACCTACTAACAACCGTCCAATTGTTGAAACCGGATAACTTTGGTCCTCCGTATGGTTCCAAAGATGGTCTTCCATTTTCTAAAAGAAAATTCTGGTTTTATATAAAACATTAATTTATTTTTAATCAGAAAAATATGAAATTGATGACAATCATTTCTAGAATGATATAATCTATCTATTGGTGCTGCACGTGCAGTTATACATATTTTTTTTCATGTTCATAGTATCTATTGGTCCATTTTGCATTGTATCAAATAAAGATAAAATAATCTAGATAAACACATGTAGATAGGTTACGTGTTTATATAGAAAAAAAAGTAGTATTGGTTTCATAATTTATGATTTAAATCGAAATATTTTTTTATTAAACAGTCACATTTTTAATTTCTAGAGAATCAAATTTGTCTAGTTTAAACAAGTGGATGATTCGTCATGTCTGGTTTCATAGCTAAGAGTGAAAATTAGACTATATTGCTAGTTTTGAGGTTGTAATCTTTATTTGTTTCCTTTGAAAAATAAAATTGGGTGATTTCCTTCGGTCCAAGATCGGTCCTACCGACACAAGGTAAACAATTCTAGCTTGTTCGAAAAGTCACAGCTGCAACTTTAAATCAAATCCATCAAGCATCAAGAATAAACTTCATCGATGTTCTATGGTTGAGAGGGTTTCCTGTTGGGAGCTAGCATGCAGGCAATAAGAAAGTAACAACAACTTCATCCAAAATCTAAGCTAGTGAGGAAAGGTAAACAATATACTAGAATAATGTCTTGCTGTATCAATCAAATGTGCATTCACACATAGAGCGAGTATACATCTGATTGATACGGCAAGATGTTGCTTGAACGTTAGTTCGTTTCGTGCAAAAAGAATATCATTTCTTCTAGAGACAACCTAATTAAACTTAAAATCAAGGAGACCAAGACAAGAAAGTACATACAATATATACACAAACACTGCACTAGTGCTTCAGCCATATGTAGCTAGATACGAACCGCCCGAAATATTTTGAAGTCTTACCTGAAATAGACGTGTATGGCACCTTCATCAGGTACGACATTCGTTTGATGATGTATATGACAAAGACTTACTACTAGTTTTGCATGGCGGATTCACCCAAACGTTGCGAATTTGCGATACCAGGATCAACCATTTTTTCCACGTAAGGTCCAAACTCCGAACCGAGACGTAAGCATGTCCTGCTGCTATGTTTTCGCATGTTGGTATGCCTCTGATTTGCAGTCTCTACTTGTTGTTTGACATCTACTCCGTATTTCATGAAGTACCGCTAATATAAGATACGCACGTCTGCCCTTTACACCGCTAGATACGCACCAAATATGTAAGTTCTTTTTTTTTGAGATAGAAGTTCTTATATCTAACTCCCTCTCCCCGGAAGATTTCCGGCCCACCCGGTCGCTCTGCCCGTCGGTAGGCGACGCGTGGAAAAAGGCACATCCAGCGGCTCCTGCTGGGCGCGTGGCAGTCGCCCCGTCACCTGCGCCGCCCAAGTGCAGTGACGGCAGCCTCCGGCGGTACGTGGCCATGTGGGCGACGGTACGCCTCGCTCCCGCCCCCCTCCCCTCCGCCACCTCCGTCCGCCGCCGTCGCCAAGCGAAACGTGGCCCCGCGCTGCCGCCGGGCGCCACCGCTGCAGGCCGCAAGCGCGGCCACCACCTCGGCGTCCGTCGGCCGCTGGCCCCTTCTACGCCTCCAGCGGTCGGGCGACGGCGAGGAGAGCGCGGCGGGTAGCGCGGTGCCGGGTAGGCGGCGCTGCAGCGGCTGTCGCTTCAGCCTCTGCCGGCGCCTTCCACGACATGGCAGTTCTTCTTCTCGGTTGCATCGCCTTTTTTTTTCTACTCAGGCACGCATCCGCATCACATCTTCCTCTCCACGTATTTCCTTCTAGCTTTCCCATTTACGTCGTTGTTGCTGTACTGAACCTTCTTCCTCCCCGTGTTCCCTTGCAGGGCTCCAGTTCTTCGTTGCTGCCGTATGAACAGAAAATGCTGCCCTCAAGCAGGCAGCCGCTGCGTTACTACCATTCATGGGTGTACAACAAGGGAGTCTAATTTGTATGCATTTGGTCCCTTAGGATTTGGACATGCTGTCACTGTTGGTTAATTGGTTTGCACATATTTAATTTCTTGCTGATGACTAACTGAAAATTTTGTTTGACGGATGCTTGGTGCCTAACAGATTCTCTAATACTGATGATGGGTTCTTTCAGAGGTTTAAGATGTAGCAAAACAGCCATGGGTTCAGAAGTGTACCTGTATGAAGGTGTCTCACTGTCTCAAGGTACAGCCCCCTCCTTGGTGCTTACAGTACTTATTGATTGATTAATCTAGGTAACTACCATGTACTTTCATGATGATGTATATCTCAATTCATTTGTCCCTTTATTTTGCATGTGTTATTTCCAATCAATTTCATGAATGATGCATGCAGCTTATAGATTCTGAGTAAGATTGTACTATCATAGCTGCCTATTTCAGTGATGCACACAAAGTATGTTTTCTACATATGTTTATGTGGCCAATTTATTCCCCCATTGCACACTCATCGAAACATTGCTGAGAGATTTAGCTTTTTTTTTATTAGATCATGTTTATAGAAAGATTTCTAACACCCGAAGAGCATGGAAAAAACTAGCCTGCTGCCCCGTGCGATGTAAACTGCCCAGCATTCCTCCCTCCCAGTTCCTATTTCTACCTATTTAATTTACCTTCTCTTCCCTAAGGAAAATAAAAGAAACAATGGTTACAATTGCTTCTTTTTCATATTTCGTTGTCACCACCTCAGATAGGGTCCACTTCAAAGGAGACACCATTTTTTTCTCTGGGAAGTCATGTTATCTTTGTGAACACTGGTGGGTGTTTAATCTGGACACCTATTCTAACCAATTTCATAGTCTCAGATGAAGGTTATGTGCAATTTATAATTGATGTTTGCATTGATAGGTATGTATTCAGTAAGTAACGTTGAAGTGACACTTGACTATGGGTGTATCGAATCAAATCCATCAAGGGATTCATATATTGTGACCCTATATCTGAATTTGATCCATATTTAGATGCTGCCCTTGGCCGATACCTTCCTGCTCAAACACTTCGTTACCTATGATTACTTTGCAATGGTGAAAAAGATGCATTTCTCTTGGAAGCGCCTAATTGATTTCGTGGGTCACTCTTTAGGAAATTATGGCCATGGAGTAACCTGTACATGCAACCGACTGATCATTTTGGCCTGGTTTGGAGAAACAGGTTCATTACTTTTCGTTCTGTGCCTGAAATTGATACAAACTTGTGTTAGCCATTACTTTTCAAATCCACCTCTGTTTCTCAATGCCCCTTTTATTACCTACTATGGCTGTCATGAATGTAATTGACTACAATAGTTCTGACATTATTTATTATTACAAACATACATTATCTCAACTGAGCATTTGCTTTCCCTTTCATTTCACTTGCCAGCTTTCATCAATTATTTCATTTGCAATCATTCTGAAAGCTATGTCATCAATTAAAATGTCTGGATCCAACTTATGTGGAGGTCAATAGTCTGATCTTGCAGGTTGTACTCCACTATATCTGTGGGAATACTTTAAATGATTGAACTAGATGCATTGGTAAGTTATATCTCTGCATTCTTGCCTTTTTAAAATTGTTTCTATGTTGAATCTTATCTCAGCTAAACAATAATATTCTTATGTCTCCTTTGAACCATTTAATTCTTTTTTTCTAAAGCAAATACTCTTCACTCATAGATATGTGGAGACATTGCTCTTTGTGCCTACTGAATTTTCCTCCATGCAACAAAGAGTTATCTGTTTCAAACTAATATACCATGTAACAAGCTTTGTCTGTTCATATTTTCCTAGAATTTGCTTGCGATCCATGCTAAAGTACCTTATCTTTCTCTTTCTATGCAGATTGCCAATTTCAGCTGGGGTCATTCCTACAGTATTTACAAAGGGAACATGAAGATTAAAGGGTCTTTTTTTTGCCCCATTGAGTTCTGATTCGCTTACTTAGCACCAGTGTGCACATACATATGTATCCTACATACTGTTTGTATTTGCCGTCAACATGTATAAGGGGAAATATGTATCCAAAGAAAGGCTATGAAGATTGACAGAACTAAAATGTTGACACTACAGGAAAATGCGTCATTATTTTGCATTGGACTAAAAACATGTACCAGACTAACTAATGTGTTGATCTAGGAACCATCTTAGAATCCAAGGTATGCATATTCTTTGTCCTGAAAGATTCGGTGTATTCCGTACTCAGGCTAATGTGGTGGTTAAGCAAATTGAAGTCCATCTATGTTTAGTGCTAAGCTAATGAAAAAGAAATGTTCTCCCTGCTATGTGCTATGTGAAAGTGCATCTAGGCACTTAAGTGTTTTGGTGATTTGTATGACAACATGATTAGTGATCTAACTTGTTTGCTTAAGTATATGAGCAGGTTTTTTATTGGACCTGGTCAGGATGTTCGTGGGCAACTTCCAGGGCACGTACGTGCGCCCTGGGAATTCTTGGGACCTGGTACGGCATTCCTATACTCAAGATTGCAATAAATAAATGAACTCTCTATTTGAGCTTCTATGTCTTCATTGATGCCATACTTGATCAATATCAACTTGAGGGCTTCAACATCCTTTCCTTGCTAAGCGAATCCAACTTGAGCTAGTGGCTTTGAATCTCCAAGTGTATGATCATGAATCCATACCAATTCATAAGCCACTTCATCATATTATTCAACAATGATTGGATGCATTGCATTGCTTTACTAGTATTGCGGATTGATCTCTAGGCATTAATCAAGCCATGACTAGTAAAGCAATGCAATGCATCCAATCATTGTTGAATCATATGAAGAAGTGACTTATGAATTGGTATAGATTCGTGATCATACACTTGGAAATTCTAAGTCACTAGCTCAAGTGGGATTCGCTCAGCAAGAATGGAATGTTGAAGCCCTCAAGTTGATATTGATCAAGCATGGCATCAATGAAGACATAGAAGCTCAAGTAGAGAGTTTATTTGTTATTTGCAATCTTGAGTATAGGAATGCCGTACTATCAAGAGGGATGCAACATTAGTTGTTTGACTACACACCAAAAAGTGCTCATAGGTCAACCCATGTGAGATAGCCTTTGAGAAGAGTGTTTTGGGGTTTAGTGTGCTGAAAGTGCCAAAACCAGGATGACCGGTTTTGGAAACCAGGATTACCGGTTTGGGAGCTCAGAGGGTAACGGCTAGTTTTATTCAAAAACCGGTGTGACCGGTTTTGGAAACCGGTGTGACCGGTTTCTCCCGGGTATAACGGCTAGTTTTTGGGTTTGGGGTATTTATACCCCCTAGCCCTCACCTTTGAGGGCTGCTGGTTCCATTGGGTCCCTTGAGCGTCTAGAAGCACTTCAAGCACCAGCAAGCTCTCCCCAAGCCTCTCTTTGTGAGAGTTGGTTGAATTTGTTCATATCTTTGGATTTGGGTTGAGAGGGATTGTGTGAGTGAGCAATAGAGAGCTAGAGAGCTAGCCAAATCAGTGAAGAGTGAACCCATAGCTTGAGCACTCGAGGTTGAGGTCTAGCAACTTGTTGAAGCATTTGTTACTTTTGGAGGTGAGGCCTCCTAGACGGCTAGGCGTCGCCAGTGAGCTACTAAGGTTGTGGTGTGCCACGGATTGTTTGTGCAGGTGTGGTCTTGCCTTCTTCGGGGAAAAGATCAAGTTAGTGAAACCGAGGAGATAGCTCGACCTTTGGGTCACTAAGGGCTTCCTCAACGGAGACGTAGGATTCGCTGCGCTTTTGGGCGGCCTTTGGGCAACAGCGAATCTGAACTTCGGGAAACAACTCGCTGCGTCTCCAATTTGGTTTGCCTCACAATTTCCCTTCTAGCACATATATTTGCTTCCGCTTCGATCTACTTGGTTGTGCTTCTTGTGTGCAGGGACTAGTTGGACCTGCTAGAAATCATCTACTGAAGCACTCACCAAGTTTCATTTGTGCTAGAGCTCGAAGAGGGGTTTATTTACTTTGTTGTGTTTCTCAGTCAGAAACCGGTCTGACCGGTTTCCCAAACCGGTCTGACCGGTTTTGGTTCTGACTTAGTCATATTTCCAACAAAAGTTGATCCGGAGTATCCAGAGGTGTTGCGGAGTCTCCGGCCTTAACCTTGGAGTATCCGGCATACCCTCGGAGTATCCGGAGTTGAACTGACAAATTGTTTTTAAGTGTTGGAAATTTGCAGAATCACCTATTCACCCCCCCCTCTAGGTGACATCACGGTCCTTTCACTATGCAGGCGCAGCGTTAGCGCGCCTACCGTCCTAGTTCTTACCTGAAAGAAATCGGAGCTTGGTAGCCTGGGCCCGCAATTTCCTCCTCATCGCTCCGCGCGATATGGGCTTTGCCGTCGGTCCATCCACGATGGCCTTTTCGACCACTCGAGGCCCGTTGTTTCTCCTCCTCTTCGTCTCTCTCGGTTCTCTCGCATATTCGCTGTCTCGCTGACCCGCCGCCGTCGACCGGCAGGGTGGTCACCTGAGTCCACCTAGTTCGTACGCCCGCCCGCCCG
>OAMR01000058.1:3256326-3276555 GCA_900205405.1 Echinochloa crus-galli
GGCGGCGGCCTCCCGGACATGCCCAGGCAGCAGCAGCCAGCGCCGCCGTGCAAGGGAGGCGAGCGGGAGCGGCTGAGCGCGTCGCAGGACACCGGGCTCACCTCCGACGCGCACCCGGAGATCTCCTCCTCCTGCGGCCAACGATTCGACCACGAGCAGCTCTGGGGCTACTAAGCACAAGCTTCTTCAAATCCACGCATCACCGCGCGCGTCCATGGCGGATTAGTACAGCACTACTGTAAATAATTAAGCATCTGTGAGAGAGAGTTTGATCGATCGATCGTGACATGCATGCATCGATCGAGCGAGCTATGCGTTCCATCATTTGTTCGTGTGATTTGTAGATTGTGATTAGCCGATTCGGGTGGTGATCGTAGATTATTGTTATTAGCCGGATTTGGGTTTGGGGTTAGCGCTATTATTGCTGTAATCACGATTTGGTGCAAGATTTCCTTGGCTAATGATGCCAGGCTATACCGATGGCTACCTTCAATTCACTAGCTAAGCTAGTTCGTTAGGCTTATCTAGTTTGTTTGTGAAAAAGGCCGGGTCATCTCGCAGTCAGTGTGATATCATCCTGAACGCACCTAAAAGTTTGACTTGTCTATGTCTCTATGATACAAATACTATAGTAGCCATTGTGCTACCTATAAGCTAGCTAATCTAGCATTGAAAAGCTCCGATTTGGTGCCTGATTGCTTCCCGGGTCTATGCTGCTGGCACTAGCATCAGCACTATGCACCAAGCATCATGCTACTTCTATCTATCATCTATGCCAATTGGCCCATGCCATGACCGGCACGTCCCAACCGTCACGCACGAATCTTAACGCGGCCACCCCCAGTTATCAGATCGCCATCACCGGCCGTGACATGAGCACGGCTTACGATGGCGCAAGCCGAGCACGCAGCACTGCCTGGCCGGCCCATGTCACCACCGGCTCTGTTCGGTCGCCTTGCCTTTGTCTCCACGCGCGCGCGGGCGCTGCGGCCGGGCCGGGCCCCGCGAATGACACGGCCTCCTCCTCCTCCGCCCGAATCGCCCGATCCTTCTTGTCACGTCGCCGGAGGCCTCGGCCCGGCCCCGCGCCTCCCATTGATTGATGGTGGCGGCCGGCTTTCCCTTTCTTCTCCCTTCTCCGCGCGCGGGGTCCGCCGATTCGTTTCGTCAGAAATCAAAGGGGTTTCCGCTCGGGAGCAGCGGGGCGGTTAGGTCAACTAACCGATAGATCGGAGGCGGAGCCCTTGGCTGGATCGTCTTGACTCTTGACAGCAGGGGAGCTCGCCAATGCTGCAGGGACAGACAGCTCCACGAGCTGGCTCGACTTTAAAATTTTATGAGATATATCTGCTTTTGTTTAGTGTTGTCCCGTATCTCCTGGACATCAACCCCTCTGGCATTCAGCTCCTCCCTGCCGATTAAAGATAGTGGTGGATTTTTACAAAAGAGAGAGAGAAAAGATAGTGGTAGGGTCATCGGGTTTGGTTTGATAAGGCATATGGGACTCCTGAATCCTGATGGTATATCCATAAATGTCGTTGGCTTCTCTGTCAGATGTGTGCACGCGGATTGGTGTCGTGGAGATGCCAGATCATACGCCCTTTTTTCTTTGTCAAATTCCATGTTTGTTTGTTTGTTGCCGAAAATCAAGTTCGTGTTCTAATCACGGTAACAAAGAGTGGATCTACTCTAGTTTGTGTCGTGACAGATTCCAATATCTGATGCTTTGCCGTTCCTTTTCATAGATCGAGTTCAAAAGCCCAGAAAGTTTTAGTCTGCTTTTAGGGCCGGTGTCACTAGAATTTTTGCAGCTTAATTTTGATCCAAACGTAATGGAAAGGGGATGACGAGATTGCGAATGATTGATGAGAGGTTTGCACGTCGAAGCCACACCGTAGCGACGAGGTACTACCATCTCTTTCTGAAAACGGAAAACAAGGCTGCACAGAGGATCTCGTATGTCTCTCTCTCTCTCCAGCAGTGCCTGTCATCATTAATTAATCAGAGTTGCTGCCCGGCCCGCTGGTTTCCTACAGTGGGCACTGTTTAGGGATGTTCGTCGCGATAGTGTTCTTGATGTGTTGTTTGTGTCATTCCTCAGAACCTAGAGACAGCCCCACTAATCAATTGGAAAAACAAAGATTAGTTTGGAGGGAGGAGGATTGTAGAAAGTGAACTCGTCATTCACAAAAACATAATTGAAAAGAAATTCCGGCCCCCATGGTCAGGGGAGACGCCACGTTGACTCTGCCCGGTGCCAATGCACCAGGGTAGAGAATTTTTTACCATTAATAAAACTCAAATTCACCATATAATCCTGATAAATTATGCAAACCCTTTGAGTTGTGCATCAGGGTCATCTTAGTGCTAGCTTCACCTCTACCCATGGTTGGACAAGTGCTTTCGATGTCGCCTTGGTGTAGCTAGCCTACCAATTGATCGTGTAGATTTGGTAAAGCTTGTCTATAATACAATCTCGATAGCTAAAGCTTGACATAGACCCAGTAATATGAAATTCGAACCACCTTTTTGTGTGCCATTGAATTCTAACAAAATTTATTATTTGTCTTCATTATTAACAAGCTTGAGGCTAACAAAATAGCTTGAAGTTCCACTTTTTTTTTAAAAAAATGGAAGCACGAGCACTACTATGTCATTTCTATGAAGGAAGCAAGTTGAGTTTTACATAGATTGATTACATAACTAAAGAAAAGTACGACACGGATAGTTTTGTATTTAATTTTTATTTGATACTCCTAATTAAGTAATTATCAAAGACTAAACTTTAACCCCTCGGATCCAAACACACCCTAGGCTGCCACAAGCCTGGCTGCGCAGTCCGACCTCTTCCTTTATCTCAAGCAGCACATATACCAATTCTCCTTCGTGGCTTCGTCAACAATTATATGGGGTCTGCCAAGTCAACCACCCATTTCTTATTGACTCAAGCATCGAGTCAGGGGCCGTTTTACTTTGCGCTATAGCCGACTCCGCCCGTGTAAGTATTACCACTCGGTACTATTGTACTCCGTATAGAGAACAGGGACTAAAAGTCCTCCGGCTCTCATAAAAGTCAAATCTGGATCATTAACTTTTGTGCTGAGATAAATGATGGGATGAAAAGATCTTTCTTTACTAAAATTCTACATGCAAATTTGCATATAGCGGTTACTGATCGTATAAAAAGGGTACAAAATATTCTTGTTGTACTTATTCTTCTAGCAACTAAACATGTACGGAGTACTTAGATTCTCCGATTTATGCCCGACCGCGTGCCAAGCATGACGTGTTATGGAACCCACCGAGAACAAATAACAGCAAAGCCCTTGCAAAGAACAAACCTCAAGTGGGGAGCGTGCGTTTGCTAGATTCGGACTTTGGTGTGTGCCAGGGAAACTGGGTCATACATGCCTGGGCCGTGCCATCGACCCCCCCTGACCACGAGAAAATATTCCCAACCGCTCAGCAATTTGTAAGCTTCTGGTCATCATCGTCGTCAGTAACTCTGTTTCACCATGCACATGATTGAGATCCAGCACGGGCTTTGCCTATTTCATGATTTCATCTACCAATACACAGACAGGTCCGGTGTGTTCAGTCAGTGCTAGCTCTTCGGTTCTTGGGGCTTCTTGGCAAGTGTCCGGCGTCACGCGTCAGCAACGGTGGCATGTAACGATCGATCACGCATCCACGCGGTGAAACGGATACGGCATCGTGTCGGATGTGTCCTGTCAGGCTGTCACGGGACGGGGCGCGCACATCTCTCCATCGCATCGACGGGGATACGGCACGGCACGAGTCAAGTCGTGGTTGCATGTGACAAACCAGCGGATACGCGTGCGGACGTGCCGATCGGGGCGTTGTTTTCACTCCCTGAAATTGAAATCGTTGCGTCCCCTCCCAGCGGCGCGCACGTAGGTTGTTACCGTACGCCGATGCCACAGCTGCATTGGACAGTTCGAGCACAACTGGGAATTGTAGGCATCAATCCAGACGCGTCATTTATAGATTTTGGCAAAAGAACAAGGCCCAGAGGTTCTAGAATACTTGGCCCAATAAACCGAGAAGCCTGTATGCGGCCCAACTAGTGAGGAGCAATTTACAGAGGCTGATACATTTTGGCAAAAAAAAAAAGGGCCCAGAGGTTCTAGAATACTTGGCCCAATAAACCGAGAAGCCTGTAGGCGGCCCAACAAGTGAGGAGCCAAATAAAAAAAAGAGAATCCGGATGGATCGGGGATTTGAACCCGACGTGAATCGAACACGCAACCTTCTAATCTGGAGTCAGACGCGCTACCATTGCGCCACGGATCCGATGGTGATGACTTGTGAAAGTTTACAAAATATATCGTCAGATTGACCACGTGTGGTCTATGGAAAGCGTATAAAAATCCGAATCGGACTGTTGGCAATTCAGCTGCTTGCTTTGGCTGTCATCTGGAACTGGGGTCTGGATCGAAGCCGCTCATGATGCCTCCTCGCGAGTCGCGGGCTCTCTGCTCTGCTTCTTGGACCTTCGATATGCACGGTAACTTGCCCCAGCTACCTACCAAAGGCTTCTTCCCCTCGTGATTGGCGAAGACCTTCCTGCACGGAAGGGCGTCGCCGTGCCGTCCCCAGGTCGGTCAATCCTTTCATCCCCCTACCCCCAGGCCCATCCGTAATTCCGTATATGCGGCAGGGCAGGACACGACCGAACGAACTGACGGCAGTACAACATCACCGTTCACCGGCCGATTTACCAACCACCCTGTCCTCTCCGCGGTAGATGGTACGCTGCAGTCTGCACCCTGGACCCTGGCCGGGCGCCATACCATACCACCATATACTACTCCGGCCACTAGATCTGATCCTTTGACCGCGCGCTACGGTACGCCGCAAACGATACAGCAAGAAACAAACAGATAGACCACCACACCACACTGGCCGCGGCGTGCATTAATACAGCGGACACGATGCTCTGTATGTCGAAACGCCCCGAGAGGCCGAGACCGAGACCCGACCCCGGCCGGGGTCCGACGACCGCGGCCGTGCGAGCCCGTGGAGAATCCTATGCGCGCTGCTGTTGGTGCACGGCCGCCCGCGGTTACGAGTCGAGCCGGCCGGGCGCCGGCCTGGTGATTCGCTTGCTTGGTCACGTAGCCTGGCTAGCTACCTAGCGCCGCGAGGCGAGGCGAGGCGAGGCGAGCCGGTCCTTGCCGTCGCAGTAACCGCGGGCACGTGACGCTGTCCTGCGAGCCGCGACCCGGCGGCCCGTACATGGAACGGCGTTACGGCGGGGAGGGAGGGACCGCGCGCCGTCGGTTGCGCTTGCGCCGTCCCGTTCCGGTGCGCCGTTCTGAGTACTGTAGCGTGATTCGCGCAGCTGCACATTCCGGCGTCCGTGCTGCTACTGCTATGGCTGGTGACAGCGACAAGAAACGCAGCAGAGAGCCTGTGGTACTCGGGGCTTGTTTAGATGCAAATTTGAGAGTATGGCGGTGTTTAGTTTACGTGAAAAGAGAAAAAGTGAAGTGAAAATGTCACATCGGACACTTTAGCGTTTTTCGTTTGTTTGTGGTAAACATTGTCCTACCATGACCTAACTAGGCTTAAAAGATTCGTCTCGTCGTGTACATCAAAACCATCCAACTAGTTTTTTTTATTTATCCACGTTTAGTACTCTATGCATGAGGAGAGAGATTTGATGTGATAGGTGAATAATGAAGTTTAGAGAGAGAATTTTTAAAAGTTTGTGATGGGATGGGGAAGCCTCGGTAGCACTACGCCACTATGCTTCTGCCAGGAGTAATACTAATAGAGTAGCCCTGGAGACTATTCTGCGTTGCTCAGCGTCGAATACATACATGAGCACGAAAATGCGTTAGTTTCAAACAACAGTTTTTTTTTGCTTTTTTCTGAATGTCTCTCTGTGTTTGTCTTACGTTTTGCAGGGTGACAGAGTACAGCTTCTCATGCAGGGGCAGAAGCTTGTGCGAATTTTCTCGTGCACCAGTATTAGTGGTAGTACGTGTTTGGCGTGTAAATTTCGTCAGCTCCGTACCCACAAGTTCTCTTGAACGAAGTTGGTATTGACTGAACGTACGTGTACGTGCGTCCACAACATACGACTACACGTCTACACATGAGTACGGCGATACTAGATTACCCAGCCATTATTCCCATTAAGCTGGACGACGACCAGAGACCTGTCGCTGGCTACACTGACCCCGGGAGCATCTCTAGGTAGTGGTATGCTAGTATGGTACGCAGTAGGTACGCCGTTATCGTACTAGCTCAACCGCGCTGACCGGAAAGAGAACGATAAACTGATAACAAAACGCCAAAAAAAACAATACACCACAAATATAAAGTTAAGGCCAAAGCCTTGTGCCCCTCGCCAAAAAGGAAGAAGCTTATAGCAATGGATCGAAATTAACCAGTGTTGTATTAGGAGAATAGGAATTTTCTGAATACATGTAGTGTTCATATATGTACCTCTGTTAGTTGATCGCAGTTGTTGGCTTAGGTTAATGCACAACACAATGTTAGCTACATCTTGTGAATAGAGTATCTAGCTACTAACTCAGGTAACTACTAAAACAACCATTGAAAGGGCATAAATGTGATGTCTATTGGCATCATAAACTATAACACAGAACGTGTGGAAATATCCGTTTGCATCTCTTGGTGTGCCGTGCATCTATAATTTCCGTTGGCACACAGAGTTCGTATATTCCGTTAAACATGGCCGCTAGCTGCTCACATTTAGCTCGATGCAAATAAGATGTGGAAATAAGTTTCTCTGTGCGTGTTGTTAACTCATGGCAAATGATTGGACCCTGATTCATCATTCTGGTCTTGAACTTGTTAGGTTCAGTATGCACCAATTGCCCCTGGTTAGTTTACTGTTTCCCCTGAAATTGGTATCAGTAGACCTGTCAAAAAAAATGGTATCAGTGTAGTCACAGACTCATAGCTAATAGAAGGGTCAATTCAGGTTAATTGGGTGCGTTGGGGCTATGTTCAGGCGTTGTTTTGAGCTTCTGCTGACTAGTATGCTGTATTCTTGTGTTGATATATATATATATATATAGTGTTCATTTACCTCTGTATAAGTTGAATGCGTTGCATTGGGTTAATGATACTACCTACATACTTCATACGGAGTACGACTCAATCAGCTAGGGTAATTTCTTGTCACTAAGTAGTATCTAACTCAAGTAACTACTAGAACAGTCACTAAAAGGCATAAATGCGATGTTTATTGGTATAGTATACTATAGTATAACAAAACATGTAGAAATATCACCATATATCAGTCACTTGGCGTGCAATCTAAACCAATAGTGGGCCTGTAGATCATAATTCAATTAGTTGCATTGGCAAATGGAGTGCAAATAATCAGTGCCCACCACTGGTTTAGATTTAGCAGGGTGCAAATATGCGGGAGTAAAATGGATGCCACTATGTCAGTTGCAAAAATATTTTCGTATGTGTTAGCATTGTCAAAGCAATTTGTCAAAATAAACGACAACTTAATAAGTAGCTTTTATATTCAACATGGGCTAATATTTGTTATACATTTCTACATGTGTCGTTCTCATTCAAATTATTACATTCAATCTAGGCTAAACGCACATTTTTTCTCTCTACAGAACATTAATTGAAAAAACGACAAGTCACATCATATCATAGACAAGATGAAAATATAAGAATTAATGATGCAACGCGACGAAAAAATGTATAATATTATCCAAGAAGGAGCTGGCTATGGTTGTCCTTTGAGCAACAGCAGGATTTCCCACAATTAGTTTTCAATGGCTAGTGGCCCTTTCGTAGAACTTATTTTCTTTCTCCTTTTTTTGTTTCTTGAAATCCTTTAGTACTGTTCTAACTCTCTTCATCTTCATTTCTAATATTATACTCCGTATTAATTAATAGGGGGCAACCCACTAGCCCCTCCTTTTTCATCCAAAAAAACGATTTGCAGGGATTTTGCAAAAAGAAAACTGAAAATGAAGTTTAAATTAATTACATGACCATTTAGCGAGTGCAATCAACTCCTACAAATCAAAGCTCTCGTTGGATCATTTTAGAAGCGGTGCGGTATCTAATTTGGTACTAACTACTAGAACAACCATTGAAAGAACATAAATGTGATGTCTATTATATTAGCACTAACTACAACAACTCAACAAGACATTGAGGCGAATCCGTGGAGGCGTGGACACCACTATCTTCATTGCTCTCATACTTCTGCGTACAACTATGATAACGCAAATTGCGTTGAAGATATGTCAGAGGACATATTTGTATGGCATTTAAGAGAACTTAAATGCGTAGGATTCAGATTTTAGGTTAGAAAATGCTGGAAACATGCATGTTGGTCTAATAAGGGCCAACTTTGGATTTGACAAGCATTACTTAAACGGATCAGAGTTTATTCAGTGAACTTGCAAGCAATCACAGTATGTATATCTGATAATGAAGCTAACTCAATATTTGATTTGGTAGTAGCTTGGATCATGCATATCGATATCAGTAAGCATTAGGTTGCAGATGTTCACCATTGGATCAGCTGCGCATCCTATCACCTTACAGTAATTGCACGGTATGCAGCCAGGCCAAGATCAGGATAGCGTATATTTGATGATAATCAGAAGGAAAATTGCTTTTTAAATGTAGACAAATCAAAAGAGGAAGAGGAACACACCAATAATCCTTCTTTTTTTCTATGATCAGCCCATCGGCCATTGCCACCGAAAGCAATGAAACCCACACCACAGAAGCTGAAAAGAGAGGACCCTAGAAAAGGTTTCACACAGGACCACGTTTCTTGCCCAATAACCATCCCAGATCACGCAGGCGCATTCAAGAGCTGCTTTTCCTGCGCTGCATGTTCGATCCTTGGCGTGTGGATGTAGCATATGTATGTACACGTACTTACTGTACATTGAAGCGTACTATCAGACGCGGCACGTGCGCACGCACGTGTGTATATAGAGGTTTAGCTATTCTCAAATTTAGAGATACATTATTTTCTGAATTAGTTGGTCTTTATTTATGTAGAGAAAAACTCTTCAATCTTTTGTCTATTAGTAATACGGGATAATTGTGTGCACGTGGGGAGTTAGGGGCCCACCTGGCCGGAGGTGTGTACGCGCGGGACGTTGGGTGAAAAAAGTTTTGCGGAGAATGAACTAAAAGCGCCTGGAACATGCAAAAATTTTTGATGCTTCCTAGTTTTTCCCTCGCACCAAAGCTCGACACGTGGGTCCTCTATGAGAGGGTGTGGGTGTTTTTTTGGTAAAAATTGTTTTCGATTCTATAGGATCTTTTTTAAGCATACTATATACCAGTCCAATATAAATTTCCGCATTCCAAAAAAGAATTCTTTTCTTTTTCTTTTTGCTCCGTCTACGGAGAACACGGCAGCAGTGTATAGTGCCACACTGCCAGGGGGAACCAGTACGCGCGTGGGATTCCTCTCGCGATGTCGCCGATCCGGCTGGTCCTGTCGAGCCACTGAGGCAGCAAGCAGCATGCATGAACATTGACCGTGTCAGTGTATCAGCAACAGTTGAATTAACTCACACTTCACCTTTGGTACTGCCACTGCAGCGCGCTCACTGTTCGGTCTGTGTCTCTCATGCCCAAACTGAAGTCCCTCTCCGTGGCCATAGGTGAAACTGAAACCCCCAGCTGGAGCAGTAATTTATTACTGGGAAGCAGTAACAACAGCCTTGTCCATCTCCATCAGCTTCCTTTTGCTGAGGAGATGATGTGTGTACAGCCCGGGTTGACCCGTTGGCAGGGCCCACTGTCAGTGGGACGCGCGGTGTAGGGTCCACTGCCATTTCCCCTCTGAACGAGCTGAATGGCCCCATGCGGATGAAAGAGAAATAGGGCACATTTGATGGGCAAATAATTTGGGCCATACTACCTCATACGGCGTGTCTTCGCTGATTAATGCCGTGGCCATTTCCACAGACGCGCATTGCTTTCGGTTCCTAGGACCGGGCAATTCCGGAACCTAGCTAGCTACCCGTCCGAGAAAGCATCGTCGTCGTCGCCCAGCGAGAGTCGGGTGGCGAGGCCACATCGCCTTGCCGAAACGGTGCAGGCCGGCGTGCAAGCCGATGGGAATGGATCACGCTGGACGGACGCATCGCTCTCCCATTTCCCGTTGCGGGCTAGACACCAGGGTTAGCCCACACTGATGGTGCTTATCTACTTCAGTAGGCGATTGACCCGCTTTTATTTTTTGCCCACTGCGTCGATCTGCATCCATGCCCTAATCAAGCACCACCGGCCAGCTCGCAGCGCCTGCTAATCACCGAACGGAACGGCCGCAGGTGTACGCACGTAGTAGTAGTAGGCCGTCAAATCGAGCGTCGACTGGTGGCATAAACGGTTACAGGCTTACAGCACCGCACATGCGCTGCCGCGCCATGTCTGATGCCCAAAATGGCCGTGTGATCGCCGAGAAAAAGGGCTGATGATCGAGGAGTGTCCACGGACGCAAGGCCGGCCCCGGGATCGGAGTCTACGCCGTGACGTGACTCTTGCGTGGTCGAGGATAATGTAGCGTAGCCTAGGGCAGGGGAACTCTGATGATGATTTGCCGATCGACGCAAACGCTGCAAATCGCAGCGGCATCAAACGCAGAATTCAGAAACCTGTCCTCTTCGATCAATTTGTACGGAATCCAGACCAAGGCCTGATCAAGTTACAGGCTTCCCGGGGGGGAGGTGTAGTGCAGAGAGATTAGGCATTTAGGCGAGGTAACCGTAAGTAACTCTTGGGCGGGCCGGAGAGAAGCTAGGGTGCACATGCGAGGCGAATGATGCCGTCCCCCGCGGCGAGCGGTGGTCCTCGGGCGAGGGCAGATGGCCGCGGGAGCAGCGGAATAAATGGCAAAAGCCACCCGGCGTACCGCCACGGCAGGGCCGGGCCTCGCCATTGCAGGTTGGCGGAATTTTACAGGGTGTTCAGTGCCGGTACAGCGTCAGTGCTCGTCTTCTCCCCCTTTATTACGAGGGCCGACGACGGTGGGATGCTCGCGCTAAGCTAGACCGGGTGGTGAATCCGGGCTTACTAACTAGACAATTCGTCCCCCCCGGCCGAGCTTGATGGCTAGCGGTACGGTGTACGTGTACTAACCGCGCAATTGATTGGTTAAGGACAGCAAGAGAGGGAGAGGAGAGAGGAGAGAGACGAAGAGAGGTTAACACCGACAGATTCCCTGCTGAGCAGAGTTTACTGGAAGTGTAGATAAACCAGATAGCAATGGGGCACTGGAGTACTGTATTTACTCGGGAGTCAGAGCTAGCACGCTGCTGGCCGATCGGTATGATGAGCCGGTTCCGGAAACCGCTTGTGCGCAGCACGCATGGGCTGGACGGGGCAAATTCAATGTGAAGCTGTGATATGAATACGATATGATACTACGCGAAACCTGGCACGGCAGTCGCCAGGGCCATCACGCTGAGGCCAGCTAGAGTCAAGTCACCCCCCTGAAACGGCAACCGGCAAGGCGCAGCCCGCATCGATCGGCATGCAGCCAGCCAGGAGCCGGCACTGCTGCGGTGGATCCCGTCCGGCGCCGAGCAAGCCAGCAAGGGAAAGGGGCTCCGGACTGACGCCACTAGCCTTCTCTGGGCGCGGCACCGAGATCAATGAGTGAAACAAGAGGGACGCCCAAACAAGAGGGTTTCCCGAAACACGCCGCGGCGATCGCCATCAAAGTCAATCGTTCGTCCAGACGGGCACGCCGATCCCGCGAGCCGACCTGGCCTTGCCCCTCGCGCTGCGTTGCGTTGCGCGTCGACGGCTGATGGATATAGCGCTGCAAGCGTCGCGGTGCGGCAGCCGGCAGGACCAGCGCGCGAACGAAAAACTCGGCGTCCGGCGCCACCCGACGGTGCCGTTCGTTGCAGGTTGGCGCGACGGAGCGCGTCGCGGGGCAGCCCCGGCGCCTTTGTGGCTACGACGGGGCCAACGCGTATCATTGCGAGATCCGATCGGCGGGAGCGCCGCCGCCGTCAGTTCACCGGCTGGGCTGTCCGGCGCTCTCGCTTTGATGAGGCACACCGCACACACACACTGTGCGTTGCGTGTGCCGATGCAGCAGTTTTGATCGCGCCATCATCCGATACAGTGGAGCAACGCCGTGCGAGATTCCGCTTGCCTACGAGCGGTGGTCGGCATCCGTCTCCTCCGGCAGGCCGATCGATCGCGCCGCGCGACGGTGTAGGAGTAGTAAGCTAGTAGGGCCGTGGCGTCGTGGCCGGGTCGGCGATGGGAACACGACACGGCGTGCGGCGTCGCGTCCAACTCACTCCTCACGGTGCAGGGCACAGGGCGAGCCCGGGGAATCTGGACCATCAGATCAGAGAGGCCCCGGACCCCGGAGTGTTAAATGCTCGCCCTCTGATCGGGTGGATCGCGATTGGCAGCGACGGTTCCGCGCCGGGGTTGGGGTTGGGGGGACGGACGGCACGCGGGGGCGAAATCCCCGCCCTGCCCCTGCCGGCCCCATGGCACACTGACATCCGGGCCCCGCACGCGCGCGCCGGGATCGCGGCACCCGAAGAAGATACCGCGCCCCGGCCCCGATAGAGGCAAACGCCATCGCCACCCGAGCCCGAGGCTATGCCTTTCTTTCCTTCCTCTATTTATGCCGCACACCGACCTCGACGCGCCCAAGCCAAGCCACGCTACGCAACACGCGCGGCTCAGTGATCAGTGCGTCGCTTTCTCGCTCTGGCACCCTGCCCTGATCTGCTAGTCCTGCTCACTGGCGCACTGCCACTGCTGGCTGCTGCTCGTAGTCACTCACAGTGCCCGGCCTGCTGCTAAAAGGGCAGGATCATATCCCTCGCAGTCAATTGCCCTGATCCGGCGGGGAGTATTAAGAAGGAAGTAGCGAGACTGCGAGAGGTTGCAGTGAGCACGGTGTTGAGCGGGTGGGAGAGCAACAGAGATCACCAGGGAGGAGGGTGGTGGTGCTGCTGCTGCTGAGCCTCGGAGACGACGACGGGCGCCGGCGATGGGGCGATCGCCGTGCTGCGAGAAGGAGGGGCTGAAGAAGGGGCCGTGGACGCCGGAGGAGGACCAGAAGCTGCTCGCCTACATTGAGCAGCACGGCCACGGCTGCTGGCGCTCGCTGCCCGCCAAAGCCGGTGAGCTCGCTCTAGCCATGCACACTCCTAGTCTCGATCGGGGGTTTTTAGTTTCAGCAGCATTTCTTTCTTCTGCGACGATGATCTTTTGTTCGTTCTTCTCGCTCTCGTGTTCCTTACTGACGTACGTGCATGGCGAATGGCGGCCGTGGCAGGGCTGCAGCGGTGCGGCAAGAGCTGCCGGCTCCGGTGGACCAACTACCTCCGGCCGGACATCAAGCGGGGCAAGTTCAGCCTGCAGGAGGAGCAGACCATCATCCAGCTCCACGCGCTGCTCGGCAACAGGTGAGCTCCCGATCGATCGATTGCTGCTGCGGATCGTGTCCTAGGAGTGTACCCTGCACCCACAATTCAGTTAATCGCACGCACGAATTTTGACTGGTCGCTCTAGGGGCTCATTACACTCTAGGGTCAAGAACAAAGAACACACACTCGGCGCCGTGCCCGCACCGTAGTCTCGCCACATTTATGATCGGGTAAGGTAATGCTTGAGCGGGTACCTAGGCCAGGAGCACGACGAGATGGGAAACATTTCCGAGTATTTTTCTCGGAGTACGTTCAGTCACCGTACACATGTTCTTGCAGCGTTTTTTTTACTCGAACAACCTACGAAGTGATTAGAGAATTGTGAACCCTAGCGTAGTCGTACGAGAGGAGACATGGGGCTTTCTCCGCCGTGCTGCATTGCTCGTCTTTTTGCCTGACGAACAGCTACCGCTGAGCTTGCGTTGTGAACCGATCCTTCAATGCATAGGCATCAACTTGGGAAAAAGTGTGAAAGAGCTGGGCCATGGGAGCCTCTGCCCCGAATTTTCCTTTCTTTTTTGCCACATGATTCGGCATTCAAGCTTGGCATTCAATGGGGAGCCCGGCCCCCGTCGCCGGTGGACCATGGCGGCCTCCCTTGGTCCACTGTAGCCACCTGCTCTCTTGCCGTTTTGACTCATAGTTCCTGTCACTTCTGCAATCGTGTCTGTAGTCTGTACTAGGCCATGGCCATGCGCCCCGTTAATCATCGCACGCCTGCGGTTAATTGTTTACGACCGTGGTGCAGATTTGTCAGCGTGAGTTCTGAGGATTTCATTTCATGGCGTCCGCCGCTTTTGGTTTTGTGTGTGTGTGTGTGCAGGTGGTCGGCGATCGCTACGCACCTGCCGAAGCGCACCGACAACGAGATCAAGAACTACTGGAACACGCACCTCAAGAAGCGGCTAGCCAAGATGGGCATCGACCCGGTCACGCACAAGCCGCGCTCCGACGCGCTCGGCGGCGGAGGGGGCGGCGCCGGCGCCGCGGGCGCGCAGCACGCCAAGGCCGCGGCGCACCTCAGCCACACGGCGCAGTGGGAGAGCGCAAGGCTGGAGGCCGAGGCGCGCCTGGCGCGGGAGGCCAGGCTGCGCGCGCTCGCCGCCTCGGCGTCCGTCGCCTCAGCGCCGCTGGGCTCCTCGTCGGCGGCGGCGCACGGGCTCGAGTCGCCCACGTCCACGCTGAGCTTCTCCGAGAGCGCGGCGCTCGCCTCGGTGCTGGAGGCGCACGGCGCCGCCGCCGCGCGCGCCGCTGCCATGCAGCCCATGCAGGCATACGAGGAGGCGTGCAAGGAGCACGAGCAGCAGCAGCAGCACCACCACCACCAGCAGCAGTGGGGCGATCACGTGGTCCACGCCGGCGACGCGGCCTTCGCCGGGGCGGGGTTCACGGGGCTGCTCCTCGACGGCGGCGGTTTGAACCAGCAGGACCTGAGGCCGGCGGCCAGGGACGACGACGCGAGCGCGGGCGCCGGGCTGCAGGAGACGGAGGAGGAGAAGAACTACTGGGACAGCATCCTGAACCTGGTGAACTCGTCGTCGGTGTCGTTGCCGGCGTCGGCCGTGGTGCCCGCGCCGGAGGGGTACTCGTCGTCGGCGTCGCTAACGTCGTCAGTCGTGGTGCCTGCGCCCGAGGCGTACTCGTCGTCGGCGTCGCTGTCGACGTCAGTGGCGGTGCCCACGCCCGAGGCGTACTCGCCGGCGCCGGAGTTCTGACTGGTGGGCCCTGGACACGTGTTCGCCTGCACGCAGCCGGGCGAATGACACAGTAAATAGCTAGTGGGGGGATTTCGGAATAATAAGATTGAACTACTAATGTTGATTGTTAAATCGAGTTCTTCGGTTAATCTGACAGTACACTGATCAAAGGTGTGAACAATTTGGCTGTACTGAATTTAAGTCTGTTACTCGTTAAGTTGGTCAAATTGTAGATTGTAGAACGGTGACCAGAGCGTATCATCTTTGCTCTGTAATTCGACAACCATCTTCACCAGCAGTACTAGTACTGTGGAGATATTTGAGATGGGAAGAACTTTTTTCATTTTTTCCCCCGTTTTGTTGGCACTCATGTATATCCCAGGATCCAAGATGATCTGTTCATGTCTGTATATCGTGTGTTATGGTGATGTTTATGTATTGGGGGTACTGTATATTGGTCTTTTATATTCTGTAACTTCTGGAAAAGAATTCCTTGTTTTTTTTTTCTGATGAAGCACTAAAGCAGGAAAACGGATTGGCCGCATTTCGCCGGCGATAGAGCCGTTGTACGATGTTGGGCCTGCGATTGAAACAGACCAAGCCCAAAATGGACATAGCCCAGTGATTATCCGGCCCAGTTCATTTTCGAGTCGAGCACAGCAGCTCACTGGAAGAAGAGAGAGGAAAGATAAGAAGGCTCTCGCGCAGCTTCGTCTTCCTCTTATCCGCGGAGGAAGAACCTTGGCCCGACACGATGCTCCCCATGGCCGTCCACACCGCCACCACGCCGGCCCTCGCCCCGCGCGCCCGCCTGTCCACGCCCAGGCCTTCCACCTCCCTGGCCGCGGCCTCGTCCTCCTCCTGCTCCCGCATCGTTGGTTTCCAGAGCAGGAGGCTGCCCCGTCGCTCGCTCCGCAGCGTCACCGCCGCCGCCGCCGCTGACGCCGTCGATGCAGAGGAAGAAGAGGTGCAACTAGGTGGTGTTGTGGATGCACCTTACGAGGAGGAAGCGGAGGAGGTAATTGGTCTTCCGAACCCACCTTATGCAGTAGAAGAGTCATGTTACATTGGTCTCCCAGTGCGCGAGAATGTCACTAAAACTCATGGCAAATGATTGGACCCTGATTCATCAATTCTGGTCTTGAATTTGTTAGGTTCAGTATGCACCAATTGCCCCTGGTTAGTTTACTGTTTCCCCTGAAATTGGTATCAGTGTAGTCACAGACTCACAGCTAATAGAAGGGTCAATTCAGGTTAACTGGGTGCGTTGGGGCTATGTTCAGGCGTTGTTTTGAGCTTCTGCTGACTAGTATGCTGTATTCTTGTGTTGGAAAATAATGTGCAGCCTTGTGCTAAAAAGCGGCGAAAAGACAGCCCGCACGACGCACCTTATCATCTCGGCCACATGCACACCTCCCACTCTCCCAGGTGTAGGAAAAAGAAGGCGAGCTCGGCAACCTATTGGCTGGGAAACCACTTGTCAATTCGGCAAGTACGTCACCTTTCATTTGTTAACCAACGGCCTCAGGAGACAGTTTGTCACAAAGTGGCGTGTCACTTTACTTGAAACCTGAGAATCAGTCGGTGGATGACAACTTGGGAGCTCGGGAAATACGGGTCTTCATCACCTGGAAAAGGGCGAATCTACCGCATATGGCAATGTCCCCGCACGGCCGCAATCTCGTCGCCTTGCCGTTTTTCGACCATCTGATGATCGACACTTGTGGCTGCGCTGGATTAAAGAATCAGATGGGAAGAGGACCGGGAGAGAGAGCGACGCTTTGACACTGAGCTTTACTAGGTCTATTGCGGTTTGGGAGGAGCTGAGAGCAAAGCTGGAGGAGAAAGAGTGGATCTCACAGAAGCAGATGATCATCCTTCTCAACCAGGCCACCGACATCATCAACCTCTGGCAGCAGGGTGGCGGGAGCCTGTCAACATGAGTCCTCCCCTCCCTATTCTTCCAGCATTCTAAGCTTGCCTTTTTGTTGTTTTTTTACATGCCCTCTCTATTGTTAATGTTAAAGTCACACAGTACATGGCCTTGTAGATCGATTCAATCTGTTCTCAAAAATGGTTTTGTTCATCGAAATGATTGTGTGATTAATCTTGTTCAGCCGAACAATTTGGTCATGGATTGACTAGCTAATGTCTAGCTAAATTTTGTTAGATTTCAGCCATTTTTTTTTTGACAAATGCAAGTCAGCCACTTAATAAGCCAGAAATTGTGCCAAATTAAATTTGACTGTTTTCTTTATGTGTGTCAGTCGGTTTTTGCATTGTGGCCATCAAGGAATAGAAGGTACAAGGGCTTGCAGATTAATTCATTCTGTTCTCAGAAATGGTTTTGTTCATGGAAATGATCATGTGATCTATCTTCGTGGGCTAAACAATTTGGTCATGGAGTGACCAGCTAATGGCTAGTTAGATTTTATTAGGATTCCAGTACCCTTTTTTTTTTTACAAATGCAAGCCAAGCACCTAATAAGCCAGGAAATGTTCCAAATAAAAATAGACTGTTTTCTTTAAGTGTACCAGTCAGTTTTTACATCGTGAGCATCAACAAAAAGAAATCGAGTTTTCTGTTGTTTGGTTACATAATTTTTTGTCTGCCGATGAGAACAGATAAACAAAAGCTAGTACTGCCCTTATGTGATGTTAGTGTTATGTTTCCCCTGTGCGCCTAAAAAATGAAGACAAACTATTTTTTTTCACGACACTATGAAATGCAAACCACCGACGCGATTTTAGCAATACTGAAAAAACAACAAAGAAAGATTACACCGACTAATTTCCAACGTCCAGCCGATCATTGATCAGATACTGACCAGCTTCTGGGTGTAAACCTTCTCATGATAAAGGGCTGGCAGCGCAATACAAGTGCAGTTTGTCCTCACTTGTACTGCCACCGTTTTATATTACAATTAGTTTTGATTTTTCTAGATATATATGTAACTTGTTTTACAAAATCTGATATGCAAAATTTCTCTATATATAAATACATAAAAGGATATCAGAAGAGAGAAAGCACTGCCCTGGTAGTCTGGTACACATCTTACAAAGGTGCAATTGCTTTGGATCTTCTTCCCTGGGCGCTGAAGGAAATAGACACATTTCCGTGGAATTTTTATGGGTGCAAGGATATGTTACCCATACGAGTAAAAGTTAGGTTTCTTCTTAGAGCACGCGGTAACTGCTCTCGACAAGTTCCGTCTGGATTTGTTTTCCAGCCCAACGCCATCGACAGGCTCGCCAATCTCAACAGATCGTTAAACTGGTAGGAGATCGGAGCCGAACAGCTCAGACGACCTGGCATTAATCTGAGTGCAGATCTCAGAAAAAAAAATACCCGGTTGTGAACTAGTTACTCTCTTCGCTTCCCTATAAATCAATCTGGCATCTCTGCAATCACCGGGCATCTGGGCCTCGCCGGATGTTTTGCCCATACGAGGACACATCCAATTTCAGTTGCCACTCTCGGGGCCAGATGGCTGCTGGGCCGATTTGCGGCGTGCGCGATGGAGATCGACGGGGAAAGCCGGAAACGGCAAGAGTTGGGGGGCGGTGTCGCGCCCGCGGCGCACGCCGGGCGCGCTCGACAGGCGGGCGTGGGAGGCGCCTGCGCCTCCCTCACGCGCCGCTGCCGCTAGCTTGCCCTCCCCCTCCGGCCAGTCGGCCACCGTCCGCCCCCTCGCCGTCTCTCAAAAGCGGCGAAAAGACAGCCCGCACGACGCACCTTATCATCTCGGTCACATGCACACCTCCCACTCTCCCAGTCCCAGGTAGGAAAAAGAAGGCGAGCTCGGCAACCTATTGGCTGGGAAAGCACTTGTCAATTCGGCAAGTACGTCACCTTTCATTTGTTAACCGACGGCCTCAGGAGACAGTTTCTTACAAAGTGGCGTGGCACTTTACTTGAAACCTGCGGATCAGTCAGTGGATGACAACTTGGGAGCTCGGGAAATACGGGTCTTCATCACCTGGAAAAGGGCGAATCTACCGCATATGGCAATGTCCCCGCACGGCCGCAATCTCGTCGCCTTGCCGTTTTTCGACCATCTGATGATTGACACTTGTGGCTGCGCTGGATTAAAGAATCAGATGGGAAGAGGACCGGGAGAGAGAGCGACGCTTTGACACTGAGCTTTACTAGGTCGATCGCCGATTTTTAGGCGGCTGTCTGCCTGGCTGAGTCAGACGGCGAGGCGGCATCGCCATATGGGCGCCCACATGCATGGGCTCCACCAGGGAAATCGGATCGCTAAAACCTAGTCTGGCTCGAGCTGCCATGTTTAGTACAGCAGCGCATCAAATTAAAAAGGCGGCTGTACGGATCCCTGCTGTCAGCCTATCGCTGAGAGAGGTTTTCTGAATCCACAGGGTTTTGTAGTTGGATTAGCTGGGGCATATGTGTGTTCGGGGGGGTTATTGTTGGGGATTTTCACACTTATTGCAACTTGTAAACTAAGTGGATGTGGATCTCAAATATTCATGATGGGATCTTTTGTTTGAGTGACACACAAAGTTTGTGTGGTTCCTTGTTGACATGTCCTGCTAATAATAAGTTTTAATATTGTGTTACTGATTATGTTGAAACGAATCCACTGTGTGTGTCTTTCACTCAATATATTGTTCAAAGGAGTGGATTTACCTGTTAACAAGAAATGCGGCATCTTATATACGAAAAATGCATAACAGACGAGACCGACACGTATATGTGTTTTATTGGGCTCACTCGAGCACTCGGCCCAAGTTCGATAAGTCCAAAACTAGGCCCCAGACACATATATGCTTCTCAAGAAGCGGCTAGCCAAGATGGGCATCGACCCGGTCACGCACAAGCCGCGCTCCGACGCGCTCGGCGGCGGAGGGGGCGGCGCCGGCGCCGCGGGCGCGCAGCACGCCAAGGCCGCGGCGCACCTCAGCCACACGGCGCAGTGGGAGAGCGCAAGGCTGGAGGCCGAGGCGCGCCTGGCGCGGGAGGCCAGGCTGCGCGCGCTCGCCGCCTCGGCGTCCGTCGCCTCAGCGCCGCTGGGCTCCTCGTCGGCGGCGGCGCACGG
>OAMR01000058.1:3282736-3316977 GCA_900205405.1 Echinochloa crus-galli
GGCATTAATCTGCTTCCTGAGCTCAGAAAAAAAAATACCCGGTTGTGAACTAGTTACTCTCTTTGTTTCCCTATATATAAATCAATTTGGCATCCCTGCAATCACCGGCCATCTGGGCCTCGCCGGATGCTTTGCTCACAGAGTCACAGCATGACACATCCCAATTTCAGTTGCCGCTCTCGGGGCCAGATTGCTGCTGGGCCGATTTGCGGCGTGCGCGATGGAGATCGACGGGGAAAGCCGGAAACGGCAAGAGTTGGGGGGCGGTGTCGCGCCCGCGGCGCACGCCGGGCGCGCTCGACAGGCGGGCGTGGGAGGCGCCTGCGCCTCCCTCACGCGCCGCTGCCGCTAGCTTGCCCTCCCCCTCCGGCCAGTCGGCCACCGTCCGCCCCCTCGCCGTCTCTCAAAAGCGGCGAAAAGACAGCCCGCACGACGCACCTTATCATCTCGGTCACATGCACACCTCCCACTCTCCCAGTCCCAGGTAGGAAAAAGAAGGCGAGCTCGGCAACCTATTGGCTGGGAAAGCACTTGTCAATTCGGCAAGTACGTCACCTTTCATTTGTTAACCGACGGCCTCAGGAGACAGTTTCTTACAAAGTGGCGTGGCACTTTACTTGAAACCTGCGGATCAGTCAGTGGATGACAACTTGGGAGCTCGGGAAATACGGGTCTTCATCACCTGGAAAAGGGCGAATCTACCGCATATGGCAATGTCCCCGCACGGCCGCAATCTCGTCGCCTTGCCGTTTTTCGACCATCTGATGATCGACACTTGTGGCTGCGCTGGATTAAAGAATCAGATGGGAAGAGGACCGGGAGAGAGAGCGACGCTTTGACACTGAGCTTTACTAGGTCGATCGCCGATTTTTAGGCGGCTGTCTGCCTGGCTGAGTCAGACGGCGAGGCGGCATCGCCATATGGGCGCCCACATGCATGGGCTCCACCAGGGAAATCGGATCGCTAAAACCTAGTCTGGCTCGAGCTGCCATGTTTAGTACAGCAGCGCATCAAATTAAAAAGGCGGCTGTACGGATCCCTGCTGTCAGCCTATCGCTGAGAGAGGTTTTCTGAATCCACAGGGTTTTGTAGTTGGATTAGCTGGGGCATATGTGTGTTCGGGGGGGTTATTGTTGGGGATTTTCACACTTATTGCAACTTGTAAACTAAGTGGATGTGGATCTCAAATATTCATGATGGGATCTTTTGTTTGAGTGACACACAAAGTTTGTGTGGTTCCTTGTTGACATGTCCTGCTAATAATAAGTTTTAATATTGTGTTATTGATTATGTTGAAACGAATCCACTGTGTGTGTCTTTCACTCAATATATTGTTCAAAGGAGTGGATTTACCTGTTAACAAGAAATGCGGCATCTTATATACGAAAAATGCATAACAGACGAGACCGACACGTATATGTGTTTTATTGGGCTCACTCGAGCACTCGGCCCAAGTTCGATAAGTCCAAAACTAGGCCCCAGACACATATATGCTTGCGGGATTTCTTGGGCTCTCAATCTAGTTTCATTTCGCTGAAATGAAACAAAAAGGTGTTGTGATATTGAAAGTTCAAAAATTCATCCCAGTTTCATATAAGTCTCAACCACACACATACTAGTGATAATTCAAATGTAGTGCCAACTAAGCGCGTCTAGACAATTGCATAGCATCACTATTTCTAACATACAAAAACCATAAATGCAACATTACTTTATTTGCCTCCTGATTTTAGCTACAAAATCTCAACAAAGCGCAGTTTTTCTAGCTTCCATTTGCTCAATTCGGAACTTTATGGTAACAATGTCATTTATACATTAGCCAGATACAATATATGAACTCCAACCATCCCTCAAATTCAACACACGCACCCATGCAACATAGGTCCTTGTGCAAATGGCATCTCATCCAACTAAATTATATAGATAAATGGAACCCTTCATATGCATAACAACTTGACTATGCTAATTTGCTTGAGGCTTTAACAACTTGAAACATCCTATATATTGCAAAAAAAATATTGCCAAGACAAACATGCAAATAAATGTACGCGTTGGTTGATAGAGATGCTGCGAAAGTCTCTTATTTCTACACTAGAAACTTTACTCGTTGGTTGATAGAGATTTTTAGCTACCAACTATTGAAACTAAAAGAAGTTAACTCGCACATATAAAAAGGACGTGGCCTTATTAGCGATGGGTTGTATAAAAAAAACATTTCTACATATTTTTTAGGAATAAAGGTTTTTGGTCACTATATCTACAACTAGGGCATATCCATTTCAATCCATTATAGTCTATATATGTGATATTTTCTAATAGACCGTTCTTAACATCAGAATAAAGTCTACATACCTATTAGAAATGATGTGACCCTTATTAGTTAGAAGGGATGCATAAGAATGCCAATAGTAACACTGGACCCAATATGAAAACAGCAATAAGCCTAGAAGATAGTGCAAAAGAGGAAAACAATCTACAAAATCTTCCTTTCTAAGAATGAAAAGGAACAATGTCCCCTATAGTGCTAGGCTAACAAAACTAGAGATCCAGATGCCCAAAAATGCAAATATCCACGTAAAAGTAACGGACAGCTCGAATCTCCAACACACAATTGACCAAATTCGTGCTAATATTTATGTTATCCTTCCTTATCGCATCCAGTGGGCGAGGCACATGGGTAGCAGTTATCTTTCCAGAGACTTCCCTTCAACAACACCTCGTTAGTTATACATGGTTGAGCGGTGGCTCAGAGGCCTAAACTTATCTTCACATGCAAAACTCATACTATGCGGTTCTATTTGTTCGACACGGTTACTTTATTTAAGCATCCGATGATGATTATATATATCTAAAGTGTTAACTATGTCATGATAACATTATTTAAGCAGCAAATCACTTCTACATGCATGTACATCTTAGTCTCCCGAGGATCAGGACCCAAAAGAAAATTGGAATTCAAACATAGGAAAACAAAAGGTACCCATGGTTGTGCTTCGCACCTAGCCTAACTGCATCAACCGATGGTTGCTTTCGCTGGACAAGATATTTCTTTACCCTGTGGCAGGTAGAGGATAATTGACACTTGGAGTCCACAAAAGTTAGCGGCTCCCGACAAAGCCGCATCGTACTACTTGGATGATCCAGCTGTTGTGTGTGGCTTCTGCCACATTGGGAAATCTGCATCCTGTACATGCTCATTTGCTACACCGCAACGTGGGATCACTGTGGACCTCACATGATGGCCGGATGGCTTGCAGCCATTTCATCGGCCAATACAAGACCGAGGGCTTCTTCGATCTCGGAGCCGTCGCATAAAAAGTTACTGATGACTGCCACTTTTAGAGCAAGTATTATAGGATAGGAGGCTGCAAGAAGGCTAAATGGTGAGGTGGAGGAGAGAGAAGATGAGAGAGGGGGAAGGTGGGCTGTAAGTTTACAGCCAGCTTGGGCACAAGAACCAATAAACTTTATGAGAGAGACATGTGGGCCATATATTAATGATAAAGAGCTAAATCACTATACAAGTGGGCTAAGAGATGAGCTGTAAAAATTCTTACAGCCTGCTGCTGGCTAAATTATTAACCTTGCTCTTAAGAGTTGGGTCGTCGATATGATGTTGGCTCGGTGATTGTAGTCTCTCTGTATAAATCAAAGCAAATGGATGTACCCATGTCTGTAGTTACGATTCTTATTAGATCGGTAAATGCTTCTTTATCTAGCTAGCAGTCCTGCGACAAAAATGGTTAACTACTGTTCACAGTCCAACTTAAAAAAACCTATAAGCTTTATAATTACTTAATTAGTCATCTGTTAACTATTTTGAGCTTTGCCCGTCCTACTTTATTTGAAAACACTCCCACTTAAAAGAAGACCTATTTCAAAAAAAAACTATCACTACTACAGAAAGCGACATCACAAACGGCAGCATCACAAACGGTTTTGAAAAACCGTTTGTGATACTGAGCCTGGAAAAATTTTAAGGGCTGAACTATAAAGCTATATCGACATAACACCGCTATGACCTCTTTTTGAAATAGTAAATGACTTCAAATCAAAAAGTGTTGAACTACAAAGTTGTATGGCTTCTCAAGATGCACAACTTTCACTTTGGTCATTTCTTCATTTGACAAATTCATATGAATATTGTTCATAAAATCTATCTCTCTCATAGAGTTATAGTTTCTAAAACTATAAGAGAGACATATAAGATCTGTGAACAATGTTACTCTCACTACATCGTATGGAAAAACGGTCAACATAAAAGTTGTAGATCTTCAGAAGTCATGAAACTTTGTAGTTGACAACTTTGTCATTTGAAGTCATCTAGTTGCTAAATCTAAGTTTGAATATTCTCAAATTTGAAATTCAAATTTCGTAAACGGTCTCGGATGGAAACATGGTCAACATAAAAGTTGTAGATCTTCAGAAGTCATGAAACTTTGTAGTTGACAACTTTGTCATTTGAAGTCATCTAGTTGCTAAATCTAAGTTTGAATATTCTCAAATTTGAAATTCAAATTTCGTAAACGGTCTCGGATGGAAACATGGTCAACATGAAAGTTGTAGGTTTCGAAAAGTTAGGAAACTTTGTAGTTCAACATTTTTTGATTTGAAGTCGTTTAGGGCCTCAAATAAGCAATTTAAACTCGGTCTGGTATAATATGATAGGAATCGGAACGCTATCTAGTCACAGGTGACGGACAGGTGGAGTGGTAGAGGAGGCTACGCGCGAGGAAGAGGTCGTGAGTTCGAACCCGGCCAGCCGCGGAGCGCGCGAACTATGCTTGGATGGCCGGTGGCCTCCTCAAATGAAAATAGTGGCCTCCCCAAATGAAAATAATTTTTTTCCCTATTTGTTTTCGTATTTTTTGGGTTTATTTCGGACACAGGAAATCACAAACGGTTGGGAAAACGAACCGTTTGTGATACGGTTCACCGTTTGTGATGCCCGGGGCATCACAAACGTGGCCGTTTGAACCGTTTGTGATGGGGTGTGTGGAGTAGTGTATGACCGTGTTTGGTTCACGTCCAAACTTTGCCAAGCCAAAATTGCGGCACGCCAGAACAAGTTAGCCGGTGTTTGCTTCACACATGAAGCTTAGGCTGCAATAAATACTCAAGCATTGTTTCAGTTATTTTCCTGGCCAAAGTCTGCCAAAGTGCGGCGAGCAATTTCATCGCCGCAGGTTCGAAGCGGCTACAAATTGAGTGCGGCGACGTCATCTAAACAACGCGTATGTGTATAATTAGATGATAAAAATGTACTAAAGGTCTTTCGTGCTATAAACCCAATGGTACCAAAGACAACAAACAAAAACTATACTTCCATTAAAACTGTGGGCTGATATGGTTGTTCGCACTGGTTTCTGGTATTGTGGGTCCCATATTGCATCAGATGCGGTTGATTTAGTCTAGTGGTCCTAGAACTTATTGGAACACGCTAGAGCGATGATTTGATTGATGCTTACTCATAAGCAATCATAGCTATAGAGACCTAGCAAGGCCATCCTAGATGCCAAATAGTCATATATTGTATGATGTGTCTATCATCAATGGTTTTATCGTATGTTTTGATAAACTTATATTTTATTATTTTACAAACAATTTGAAAACAAAATAATCCATACCGCTTCTATTTATCGAAGACGGTTTTTTCTATGAATGCACCCTGCCACGTCACCGATCCGCACATCCGCGACTCTCCACCGACCAACACCAAGCACACAGATCGTGTGCTTTCTCAGACAAACTCCGGCATTCTTCTTAGTCTGCCACATTGTGTTTCCTTCATTGAGCAAACAACTTTCCCGCCGGATCCAAACCATTTGCCTATTGGCCACTTTGACTTGCCTCTAAGATTGCCCCGCACAATTCACACAACCGCTTGCTAGAGTAATTTCTATGCCTAGAATTATCTATGTTTTCTGCCTAGCTTTCTGGGTTATGATGAACTATATGTAACGACTCTATACGTAGTTCTAAATGTTACAGTATAATACTCCATTAGCATTTAGGGCCTCTTTGGAACAAAGGATTCTCAAAACATAGGAATAGGAAAACCATAGGAATTGAGGTGCATGTAACTTGCAATCCTATAGGGTTTGAAAACATAGGAAATTTTGTTACATAGTGTTTGGATGCAACATAGGAAAAACACAAGAATGTGAAGAGAGAGATAGACACAAAGGAAAGTTTCCAAGAGGTTGGACCTCATGTTAGATTTCCTCCAAAATTGCAATGGATTGGGCCATTCCATAGGAATTTTGAAGGATTTTAGGATAGCCAATCCTTTGTTCCAAAGGGCTACATAGGAAAAATTCCTATAGGATTTCAATCCTATAAAATTCCTCCATAAATCCTATGTTCCAAAGGAGGCCTTAGAATGCTCAAATTGTACTGAGAATGGTTTGGGCTACACCGCTACAGTATATATATGTTATACCATATATAACCTGACTCTCTGTCACTTTATTACACTACCAAATTAACAACAAAGTATATTCTACACCGATGTTGGCTCGCATATATTCTAGTTGTGAACACTCAATAATCACAAAACCTTTGGTTTCATCGAAGCTAAGGCCAGTCTCAGTGCAGGATTTCATCACACGGTTACCAAGACCAGGATCTATGAAACCGTGCCAGATGAGTTTCATGGTGATGAAACTCCTCTCACATCCCATGAAACTCTTCACTCTCTCTCCTCTACCACATCAGCATATTTAATGCCATGAAACTCCCATGAAACCCCACTGAGACTGGCCTAAATAAGGTATTGCGTAGCAACTATACTCTCGAGTTCTTCTTACACGTAGACGGTCCATATCCAAGTATGTGAAGGATCGATTAACCCCAAGCTTGTGCTGCAAAACCATGCTTGGATTGCTCACGCGACATGTCTCGCGCGCGCAGGCGGCGCGCTCACGTGCACATGTCTCATGCTATTAGTACCCTGCAGCTTCTTGGCCTGCTAAAACTTGTAAAGCCCTTGCGTTAATTAATAAGACGGACGATCACCTAGTGCTTCTAAAGACGAGGTAATATTATAGCCTTTTTGATAACTTTACATGAGAAGATGATAAAGTATCTCTCTAAAGACGAAGCGAATTAATTGGAGCAAATAATAAGGAAACAAACCTACTAAGCTGCTGGTAAAATTATAATAACGTTCTCGTTAGTGTATGAAAAGTTGCGTTGAGAACGTCCCGAGAAGGCTTTGACTATCCTTCAAAACTACATTGGCATATCAAACTTTCTTTAATTTATTAAGTGGCTATACTATTAACCTCTTTCCTTATTTAGAAACGGTCTCTCAATCAGAAAGAGCTCTTACTGTATCTTTGCGTACACTTGACTAAATTTTCTAATTAACTTTATTGCTCAAAATCTATCTCTCACACTCACATTTGATTGCTTGATTAGGTAACTCACTCTCAGATTCACTTACGCAAAAAAAAAAAGTGGTATCAGCTTTGAACGAGGTGGCTAGTCTCGTACGAATGATCATTTTATCGTTTACTCCGATCCACTGGCTACGGGTGAACTCTCATTTGGCCATTTTTGGGTGATGTGTGATACTACATGGCAGTGTTATATGTTATCTCTGTTCATGTGATTAGTACGAACCAATTGCAATATAATAGTAGGTACCGTGTGATTAGCGCCACAATTTTCATATATGTACGTCTTAATTTATTGCCACCTATTATTATAAATATTGTCTATTATATTGTTGAAGATGATGCTACTTCTGTGAGATGCCTAGGTATACCGTATACATGACCTCAATGTCTGTTCAGATGAATTATAAAAAAAATGTCTGTGTTCAGATGGAGGGATATAGATATATATATCTCAGAAGGTCTGACCTCACCAAGACATGATAATTTAATTTAAATGATCTTGAATCTCGATGCTACCACCTTGATATATTTCAAAATCGTAGGAAACCATCCTTGGACGACTGAGAATGATTTTTCCCCTCTTTATAAGTTGGAAGCGTAGAAATAATGTACATATACAATCCCTAGTACTTTTGTTTTTCGATTATATCACACTTGTGAGTGCGCATTATATCACACTTCTACTAGAAATGCTAAAGCTATTAAGAAAACAAGGATTTGATGAGATTGCAAATTAGGACGCGCGTGCAGTGGATGCCGCGGTGACGTTTAGGCACTATGGTGCATTTGGCAATGCGCGTTTTGCTTTAACTTTTTGTGCGCGCAACCAATTTGAGGCATCTCCTTCTTCCTTTCTTTCCAGAAGCTACCATGCCCCATGGCTACCACCATTAATCTAGCATTTCCAATAAATTAACCCATCCTGGCGACCCTAGCCAATGGGGAGGGAAATCTCTCCTCGTTGATTTCCTTGCTAAATAAAGGAAGGAAAGCAACTAAAGGAAAGCCAACTTGCAAAGCCACCAGCAAAGGACTAATCTCTCTCTCGTCTTCTTCTCCTTCCTCTCTGTGTGCCTGCAATAATTCGCCTATCTGGGAGACCAGCTTGGAACACTCTCCTTCCAGAGCTCCATCAGGCCGGGTTCCCATTGTCTTTCTCTCTCTCCCTCCGTTAGTACCCGTGCGTGCGTGCCTGCAAGATCGGCCAGAGTTTGATAGAGGATGGGGCGGGGCAAGATAGTGATCCGCCGGATCGACAACTCCACGAGCCGGCAGGTGACGTTCTCCAAACGGCGGAACGGGATCTTCAAGAAGGCAAGGGAGCTCGCCATCCTCTGCGACGCGGAGGTCGGGCTGGTCATCTTCTCCAGCACCGGCCGCCTCTACGAATACGCCAGCACCAGGTTACAACTGATCGATTCCACCATGGAAGTCACGCTTAGCTTTTAATTTGCCTGTATTTCGGCCTTCGGTTTATGCTTCCTTGATTAGCTCAGGAGGTAGGTGAGGTTTTTGCTCGTGAAGTTTCATTCTTTCGGGAAAACTTGATTATTTGCGCCTACTTAACTTGAATCGAATGGAGTTCCTCGAATTATCACATATGCATATTTGGAAGCGCTGCTGGCCAGTGGCCATTTCCAGAGTTTGACCAGAATAATTTGACGTGGTTTATATGGACCTCTTAACTTCATGTTTGTATGGACTTCTTAACTTAAGGTTTAGAATAGTTGGGCAGATTTTGATTTCTCAACCTTTTGGATTTTGCTTCACATATGTTTGTTTTTTTAAGAATATCACTATAATTCTCCACCTTTGGGTTTTTTCTAAAGTCAACTGGTACTCCGCCAACCACATCGTGGCCTCTAGTTGAGGCGGGACATTAGGGTTAGGAATCGCTCGGTCCGACCTTAGATCTGGGAGGGGTGCTTTGCCTTGATGGTATGTGTAGAGATGTTAGGGATAAGGAGCTCTTGATTGGTGAGTTAGGATAGTCTGATGTCAAAGATGGCGGCTAAGGGTGGCAGATCTAATTGTGTGTTTGACAATCAGAAACATAAAGAAAAGGAAGGATACTGTACAAGTTGTGATCCACTAGATTTATAACAACAATGCAGATTTAAGAGTAACAGGTGGCTACAACACCAACATGAGAGAAGAATGTGAGGGAAACCGTCCGAGAAGGGTGGGAAGCATATTCAGAGATCCATACTATTGGATCTAGATTTGGGATTCTTTAAGTAACTATTAATAGACATACTTTTATGAACTCATTTCATGGTTTTCCACTAATTAAATATGCTTGATATAAAAAATAAGGATATAGATATGTCTTTTATGTTTACTTATACATACATATCACGTTGATCCATAGTATAGGTAGTACATTTTCTATGGCTAATTTTATCTATGAAAATCCCATTGTCTTAGTTAATTCGATTTGCCTACTATCTACAATATAGAGAACCTCTTTTTAATTTTCTCGAGTCTTATTGGTATGGTGTTGTCTTTGGCAGCATGAAGTCGGTAATTGATCGATATGGCAGAGCGAAGGAGGAGCAGCAGGTTGTGGCAAACCCCAATACAGAACTTAAGGTATGTCTCCATAAGTGAGTTCAACAGAAATTTGCTAAATAAATGTTGATCAACTGCATAATATCGTTTTGATGCCCAAAATGTGGAAGATTTTCTGCTTATTTTTTGTTTGATTCTTAGACTTTCTATTAGGGTTTAGCAAACAAAATCTTAATAGAAAGAGAATCAAACAAGATATATATATATATATATCACACTGATCGCGTAGTTGTGTAGCCATAATGTTTGGTCTCCGCACACTGCATGTACTGTAGTAGGAAACCAAAAATAATGCTGTGCTCAGATCTGAACTGAACCATCATTAAAGTAATTCTTGAAAGGACATTACACTGCAGCATCCGTATGCATCTCTATCGAAAAACGATTTCATGCCTTCGCCCTTTTGTAGGCACTATATATTTTCTATAAATAATTAAAGTATGTTGATCTGGAAAATATAGAAATATAGATTCATAACTGTTTAATATGTAGGTAAGGCTACTTATTACGCTTGTATCGAACTGCTAGCACTGGCGTCAGTTCAAATATGTGACAGTTAATCGGCCTATTACTGATAATTATATATATTTGACTTGGAAAAGGCATTCCAACCATATTTGCACATACACAAGTATGAAAACAGTAATGGACGTACATAAAATAGTTATGCTGACAAATAATTAAAGACATCTTGTCTTTGCTAGCTTTCTTTCATCAGTTTCATTATTGCTTAACTCGAATGTATTATAAGTCAGCTTGCACAAAAGAAAATAACGAAAACCATCGTGGGATGATTCAGAAAGCTTAATTGATTTGATCGATCAGTTAAAATTATACTTAATTAGAGTAGTTAGCTTAAATTCAGTTCCTACTTCAACGTGTTCATACCATTCTCGCTAGTAAATAGTGAGATCTTTCGTCCATTATTGCATGTAAATACCTAATTCCACGTGGATGTCAGATAGTGTAAACAATAAAACATCAATTTGCTTGAGTATATATACGAGCAATGTATCGCATAACTGACAAAATAATAAGGTACTCCCCTCGTCCCGTGAAGAGTACAATTCTAGTTTTTCTTAGATAGATTAATAACACTGGTAAATGACCATGCTACCCTAAGTAACCGTCTCAATCCCACTAAATTTGGCATAGAGGTTGTTACCACATGTAGATAATTATCTATTTTTAGAAATAAAACAGGTGGTTACAGGTAGAATTGCATTCTTTTATCGGATTTTTTTGAATCTCAGGATTGCACTCTTCACGAGACGGGGGAAATGTTTATTTCTTAAAATAGATAATTATCTGCATGCAGTAACAACCTCTATGCCAAATTTAGTAGGATTGAGACGGTTACTGAGGGTAGCATGGTCATTTATCAATGTCATTAATCTATTTGAGAAAAACTAGAATCACATTCTTCACGAAACGGAGGGAGTAGTCATCAACTTTTTATGACACTGAAATTGTCACTATAGTGTGTTAGTTGTAATGCTGTGTGTCCAGGTTTACACTGTGATCTAGGTGCAGGGACTTAGTGTTGGGGTTGATCACCTCGCCTGTCGGGTCGGTCGTAGTCGCGGTCATATCGCTCGCGGCGCTCCATCTCGGCTGCGTCGCGCTCTCTGTTGCGGTTATCGAGATCCCTTCGCACATCGCGGTCTGGCCTCCGGAGGTGATCGCGGAGATCTCCATCTGATCGGCGGTCGTCCCGCTGTTTGTCGCGGTCGCTCCTTCTACGGCTACGAGGGTGTCGGGCCTCTGTTTCCACTGGGCGATGATCATCCGTGTAGTCACGGTCGACCTCCTCGTTGATGACCTCAAGCGGCGAGGCACGTGGCCTTCGCTGATCACGATGAGATCTGCTATACTCGGACCTGCGCGAGGAGGATTTGCTCGAGTTCGACCTTCCAAATCTTGCTCTGGCTTGTCGGTTGCGCTCTTCCAGCTCTTGGGCCACCGTTAGGCGGGCCAGGACGCGTGCTACCTCAAGGGTGGCCTCCGTGTGATCCAGCTCGGCAAGTGCTGCCGTGATGTTGGCTTGGGGTGTACGGAACACCGCACGAGCTTTGTCGAACTCGCGCTCAAGGTTGCGTGGATGCAAGGGGTCGACTGGATCTCCTTCTAGATCAGCCATGGGGTCTTCTTCTCTCTCTTTTGCGGCGCGGCACCGAGCGCGATCTTGGTTCGCTCGACCCAGCGCTGCTCTTGAGACTGGGTCTCGTCATCCTGAGGAGGCTAGTCCTCGGATCCAAACACCTCGTGGTCAGGCGGCGTGGTGTAGCTTCCTTCCGCGTCATATGAGTTCTCGGTGGACAATAGGACGGTTGTAACGACCAGGAACTCGCCGCAGTCTGGAAACTGGGTGGGTTCTCAGATTGGATCTGAGATATGCATCGAGGGTCCCAAGAGTAGTCGGCAGTCGTGTTCGTGAGCCCGAAGGGAAACTTGTTCCCCGAGTGATCCAGCGCCTGCTCGGACATGGCGATGCAGTCCGCGAGCGTGGTGTTGATGCGATCTAGCCTGACGATGATCTCGTCGGGCGGTGGGACTCGGCGTCGAGGAAACAGATCTAGGATCCGTCCTGAAGGCTGAGCTGCTCGACCTACCGTAGGAACGGACCAACAATGTCGGGGGAGGCCTCCGAGCTTGGTGAAGCAGATCCTGCCGGCGTCAGGTTGGCGCTGGAGGAGCTAGGGCTGCTTGAGCCGGCGAAGAAGCTGATGCACGGCAAGTGCTTGGGGCTGTCCTTCACGCTCACAGGAAAGGTTATGCGAGATCGATCTGCCATCAAGCTAACTGAATGGAAAGAACTCAACAATCACCCCTAAGTGGCGCGCCAACTGTCGGACTTTAGGACTGGCAATCCACCTAGGGGTACCCAAGTGGTTTATTCGTAGGCAAGGAATCGTCGACCGAGTAGCTTGATGGTGACACAGGAGGCACTGATTTAGACAGGTTCGGGCTACCCGGAGGTTTAACACCCTACGTCATGTGTCGGTGTGTGTGGTTTGGTATTGATGGAGCTCGGCCAAGCTTCAGGAAGTAAGGACGAGCGTATGGTTACAATGGTGGTATGAGATGGATCCTCCCTCATGGGGTTGCCCTAGGCTACCTTATATAGGGTGGCGGGCTAAGGTTTCCAAGTCGGTTTGAATCTAAACCTACTAGATTACAGCTGAGGATCATATCCGAGTCGGTTTCTACAAGATATCCCGAGATATCCGGTACGCCGCCTGTCGCATCTTCACTAAACTTGTCCACCAAGTCGGATTCCTCGCGGGCCACCTAGTGGTCGGCCCACAACCTTGTCGGGTGTGGGCACGGCTCGGTGCTAATCTCCTCTACCTATGGGCCTAATAGTACCCATATCCCACAATCGGTGTTCGATGGAAAGCTACTATATTCAAGGAGTAGTAGTGTCTCATGCGCCACAAGGAGATCTGAGGTGGCAAGGGCATGGAACACGGTCTGCTAAATGCAGTGGCAAGAATCCTCTAGCTCGTGCAAGAAGGGCGTGGCTGATGACAAAAACACTAGTCGCGACAACGACGATGCTTGCTGCTGTTGCAGCCGCACTAGTCATTGGGCTTTTATTTCTACCATCCCAAGTGTGGCTAGGTGCCCCTCATGCTGGAGGACAACAACGAGCAAACACTGTTGATGGAATATGCAAGTCCATGCTGAATGATGACAACACATCATGGTCAACAACTTTCCACTTAATGAACTACAAGCATAGGTGGAGAGGCGGATGCTGGTGACCTCTAGGATGGTTGGTACCTCGACGCCGCTGCCACCAGCCGCATGAGGACTTGGAGCGATGTCTCCGCTAAGCTCGATCGCACGGTGTAGGGAACCAAAGGTTCGATGACAGGTTGCTCATTGATATCCATGGTTGTAGTAGTGTGTTGTTTGTTGGGAAGAACATCATGCACAAGGCTCTCTTTGAGCCTACTTCAGTGATCCGACACCTAAAATTAGCATCATCATAGCCATTGGCCAACTCAATGAGTGTGGCTCGAAGATCGAAGATGGCATTGTGTGCGTCTGGAACCGCTAGTGTCGTGTCATCACCAAGGTGAACCAAGGTTCAACCAGATCTACAATATTCTATGCCTCGACATCGTGCGCCCTATCAGCCTCACGGTGCAGCACAATAGACCTGTGGCACTGGCACACCCACTTCCAACCATATTTTGAAGCAATGCATCGGCTTGGGTGCTAGGACATAGTGCGTAGCCTTCCACGGTTGAAAAACAACAACACTTAAAGAAGCAGAAGATGCCCGCTGAGTTTTAGGGGGATGCCATGGGAACAACCATCTTCCTTCTTAATTGGGCACCAATGAAGAGCCTCGACGACAAGATGTTTTTTGAGGTATGGCACTAATAGAAACCATTAACGAGTTTCTTGCATAGATCTAGATGTCTTGGATATGTGAAGGACATGTACTAGAACTAGCGCAAGCTCAATGACTACAATGCCCCAATGGTATTTAATTGTTATGACCATGGATCCATGGTTTATTGCATACTCGAGCCCATCTTGGCCCGTACACAACCTCTCGACATGCCTTTCTTCAACAAGGATACCAGCTCGAAATGGGAATTAGCACTATCTGGTAGGGGTTCGAAAGTGAATACCTTCTTCACTAAAAAATAATTTACTGAAAGACATTGTTGACCACCTTATATGCTGTTGAACACGCTCGTTTTGTATCAATTTGCTGGAAGACACCGCCTCTATTAAAATAATGTTTTTCTCTAAGAGGAGAGAGAAAGATGAAGAAATGTTTGTTTTTTCCTTAGCCCCATAGGTCAGTTTTTCTTCCTTCCCCCTCTCTTGTTTCTTCCTTTGCCGTGACAATCGCCTCGCCTGAGCTCCATGCCGACAGCCGCCGCCGCGCCCGCCCCCGTATTGCATCCTCCACCGGCGAGCCTGGACGCGTGCAAAGGGCGGCCGCATCCTACGTCGCGCTGCAGGGCACCTCCTGCACCCGGCCTCGCTCCTACCGCTCCTCATCGCGACTCTCCTCGTCTTCCGCTCCGTGCTCCTTGCCGGCACGATTCTCCTCACCTCCTTCGCCGACCGCAAACCAGCCCCGCCATTGTTGCCGTCTCCTTCACACCATCTCCCTCGACGCCACTCCCCGTTCACCTCGCATTCGTCCTCCCTCTCTGACGACAATGTCCTGGTCGGCCCCCTCAATCCCGCGGCCTCGGCCCCCTCCCAACACCGCAACGCCTCCTACCACCATGTCGTATTCACATCCTACTCCGTCGCGTCGAAACCCTACCCGGTGCCGCCTTCGCCTCCCACTTCTTCCTCGACGTCCACAACGAGACAGCTCCGTTGAAGCCCTACAGCGCCGCGAGGCAACGAGCTACATTCCATGGACTTAACCTAGTGCAATACGGCAGCCCAGTGGCCAGCGCAGCCCCTGGCTTGAGCGCGACCTCGCGGCCCGCGGTAGTATCCCCACAGCCTCAGGCGCGGGTACGTTGCGAAACCCTCGGCCTTGGGCACTGCTTCATGGGAGGCGGCGACGGCCCAACGGCCTTGGGCACAGGCGCGCTACACAGTCCCTTGCCTTGAGTGTAGCCCCACAAAGTCATCACTGGGAGGTGGGAGATATAGAAAAGAAAAGGATGATGGGAGATAGAAGAGGAAGAAAGATCTGACTAATAGGACCAAGGATAAAATGGACATTTCCCACCTTTCTCTCTCCTCCTTAGCCAATAAATATTATTCTAATCAAGGCGCTGCCTTCCAACGAATCACCACAAAACGAGAGTATCCACCAGCATATAACGTGATCAACGGTGTCTTTCAGCAAATTGACATCACTTTGGATGTCCTGTAGTAAATTTTGCCAAAGTTTTAATGCCAGATGGATTGTTGGCATTGGGTAGGTAGGACTCAGCAGTATTCAACCAATTCATACTAAAGTTTTACTGCCGATATGGGTAGGCCACACTTTTGGCTACTGATCATACTGTAAGATTTCCATAACGGGCTGTCTGCAATTCTGCTCATCAGCACAAACTAGGAAGCTAGATAAAATGCTCATCAGCACAAACTAGGAAGCGAGATAAAATGTTGGTCAGCTGAAGCAGGCAAGTGTCATCACTAGGAACTAAAAATGAAGCCCTTCCATTGAGGTGTTTCCCTTCCTTTATAGGACCATGGTCCAGAGAATACCATTCTGTACGACTTTAAGCTAACTGGAGCGAGGCCGAGACAAATCTTGCAGCATCCGGACTACATCCAAATGATCCTGGTGTTAGTTATTTAGTGCAAGATAAAATGTCAAGCAACTACAGGATTGTGTACAATCATAATTCTGTATTTCCTCTGATGCTCAAGTTCTTATATAAATAGTCGAATTGGCGGACATACACCTTAATACAGTTGATTTAATTCGCAAAAGAGAACAGAACAGTAGGAATTTGTTGAGAAAACAGTATGCAAATGTGCAATTGATACAAAATGGTACTGGAGAACAGTATAAACAATATAAGGAAACCTCCTTCTAACCATACAGGCCCAGCCCATATGCCCACAGCTGCTCTCCAATGAAAGCCTTCTTTACCGAAGGAAGCCAAAGCTTCTTAAGCTAACCATACAGACACAGCGCATAGGCCAAGTTGCCAACAGCTGCCTCCAATGAAAGCCAAGGAAGTCAAAGCCATGCTATTCATTTCTGTTCTGGAATACAAACATTCAAAAACATGAAACCACCAAAACACATGAGTGATAGAAAAAAATTAAAAACACAATCAGAAGCCAATATATGCATGAATCCTTCTCAGTTTATATTGAATCTTTGACGATTATAACCTCTGACAAATCCTGAAAGAATTAAACCACTCGCAATTTCACGCTTAAGCTTGTTCCAGCAAGATTATCACCAATCCCTGACTTGTTCTGTTATATCTCCATCCCTACCATATTCTTCATTAGGATTTCACACCCTCTGGGGTTGATTTAGCTCCATTGAAACGTCAGCAATTGTGTGTAAGAAGCCCAGATAACAGCAAAGAATTACAGTAATGAGTATAGTATGGCAATATATGTCTAGCTTGGTCATAAAAAAGTAATTTAATTATTTGTCCAAAAATAGAATACCAAAGTTTTATATTTGCCATAACTGCTTCCATGCAACTACTTGTGTTGTATATAATTTCGTGACTGAAATAATGGCATGCATATGTACTTCAGTTATTTCATTAATAACAATATACAATTTACTCAGCTGATGATTCCACCATGCTTAGCAACATGTTTATATCAAATACCTTTTGGCTTCTCTGAATCTGGCATTACTTAACTGTGCTTTTCACATTCAATAGTTCTGGCAAAGGGAGGCAGCAAGCTTGAGACAACAACTGCACAACTTGCAAGAAAATCATCGGTATGGCAAGAAAACCCTGCAGGTTTTACAGATGTATGGATCAGAAAATTTGCCTAACATAAAAGGATCAAGATATGAATTTGCCTAACATAAAAGGATCAAGATATGAATTTGCCTAACATAAAAGGGTCAATATAGGAATTGTCAGCATGAGCACAGATGCAGAACTTCTGAATCAGAAGGAATTGTCAGCATGAACACTGGAGAAAATTGTCAGCTTGAGCACAGATGCATAACTTCTGAATCAGAAACAAACACACAGATGTCTGTTTCGACTCGACAAAAAAAATTCTTAAATTCATTCTCATGTTTATTTCAAAAATATGCAGGTGTTTAAAACACAAGGTAGAATATGACCAATAAATGCTGGTATTCAGCATGCAAAGAAATTCTGTACCTCATAGAATATGCAACTAAAAGCTCAGTCTTGTTTCTGAAGGTAAAACTAGAAACAGAAATTAAGAACTAAATATAACATCGTACATTTCATTCATATGTCCTGGACTCCTGGTGGAGCAACCCAAGGACTGCAGGTAACAAGAACACGTCCAACACCAAATTCATTCATAGTGTATGAATTAGTATTGGCATACAGTTGGGTTAGAATGTGATATATGCCGTGTCCCCATAGGATAATCCATAGTTCATGCAGACATCAGTTCTCAAAAAACTTGACCACTGGGGGAGACTCCCCCAAGGCTTTGTGCTAAGAAGATGCCGGGCAGCTCAGTTTTCACAAACAAGAGATGTAAAAGGCTCTAAAGATTTCTGAATCCTGATTTGTAAATCGATCTATTTCCAGCCAAAAAAAGCACTAATACACACATACCCAGAGGCTGGATCCTTAAATATAAATGTGATAATGTCAAGTAATAGATATCAAATAAATAATCAAACTCAAAGCATAACAATTAAGTAAAATGGTTTGATTGACTGCAGGCAGTTGATGGGACAAGATCTTTCCGCACTGGGTGCAAAGGAACTTCAAAATCTAGAAAATCAGCTAGAAATGAGCATACGTTGCATCCGGACAAAAAAGGTAAGCAAGGTAACCGTTTTTTATCATTTACTACATTGCGTCAAGCAAAATTTTCAATTGACGTTCGTGATTATTATTTTCAGGACCAACTCTTGGTTGACGAAATACACGAACTGAATCGGAAGGTTCTGGAACATTGCATTATTCCTAGGAAATACAATGTCTGAGTGGATTTCAGTGAGCTGATTTTGTACTGGCCCATTTGCAGGGAAGTCTCATTCAACAAGACAACATGGAATTATACAGAAAGGTCAACCTAATTCGTCAAGAAAATGTTGAATTATATAAGAAGGTATTTGATAAACCAAGAAAGATAAATTCCCAGGTCATATGATCCACACATGATTGGCTCTAATTTATTTCTATGAACAGCTCTACAAGAAAGAAGCAGCAGGTGAAGTCAACCGAGATTCAGCAGCACCATACAACTTTGCAGTTGTTGAGAATGCCAATATTCCCATTCATCTTGAACTTAATACTCCACCGCAAGAAAATGATGCCGAACAATCTGCACCTCCTAAATTAGGGTAACCCTGCCTTTTCTGCATAGGATCTATTGACTTTGTTCTTATTTCTTTAACGGTGTTTCATTTACAACTAACTGAAAACTTGCAGGTTACAACTAAACCCATGAAGACACGGAGTATGGCATTGCTTGTGTTCTCGTTGTCCTCGACGACTGCACCTCAAAGCAGCCAGAAATGATTGATTGCAACAGGCCTAAACAGTAAACACATAACAAAACAGATAAAACATGCATGCCACGGACGATTGGCAATGGTAGTGTATCTCTATCTCAAATAAGATGCATTTCATTGAAGAATGCAGCAAATGGTTTGTCTTATAACTGCTTCATTCATACATTATGCAAGTTTGTTCGACCAACATGAGCATGTCACAGTTACAGATTTCCATGTGGACTTATTAACAAAAAAAAGATATGTAAGTGTGTATCTGGAAAGTTGAAGTGTTGCCTTTAGTGTTTTGGTTCTTGAATTGAAAGTTGTGTATGCCAGAAGACCAGAACTGTCATTCCATTTTATATGTGCGTCATTCCAGGATAAAGAAGTACCATAACGGAAACATAAATATTTGGATGTTCACTAATCATTTTTTTAATTTTCCACAGGAGAGTAACAGTTACATTCAGCCAACTACAGAGAAAATACGGGAGTGGTGAATTGCCATGTGCGAACAGTACCACTAGCTTAAGCTTATATGGTTAGGAAGATATTTGGCATACTGCTAAGACATGGAAATTTAAGCCTATGACCTTAAACTCACCTGAATTCAGCCGCTAGACAACTACAGCACAATACTTTTATCTGGTACCTGCAACAATACCTCTTAAATAACAAATTTTGGAACGTGTAGCTATATAGTCAAACTTCGACTAGAACATGTACTTTTATCTGGGACCTGCAACAATACCTCTTAAATAACAAATTTGGACCGTGTAGCTATATAGTCAAACTTCGACTAGAACATATTGGACATATGCAAATAATATGCCTAGATTTGTCTTAATCTGTCATTGGTCAATAAAAGGTCATCAACCATTTCTAAATGATATTCAACCATAATCATATAACTTGGTATAATCATATAATCTACACGGTTGTAAACAGCATTCACGAATGTAGACAAATCTGCTCTTAACAAAGAGAATTAAGGACTTAAATGGACACTTGGGTCTTCAGCTAATCCAGAATACCATGAATTCAGATTGCTTCCACACAAATCATGACATGCCAACAAACTGCAGAAACATTGAGGTCTTTGACAAGATCATGGTACCTTGAGTTCAGCTAAGATGAATTTTACAGCAATCCATATATAGACACAAATAATATCACAATTTTAAGGTATATAACAGGAACAGTGATCAAGTAGCTTACGATTTTCTCTTGCAAGGTATGCAGTTGCTGCCTCGAGCTTGCCGCCACCACTTGCAGCAACTATAAGAAAAGGAGAGAGAGAAATGTCAGATTAAAAGCTTCCAGTCTATTATTTAATTATTTAAACAGCAATGGCTCGTAATCCCATTAGCAGGTATAATGCAATATGACCCAACAGAGTGGTTATTACAAGACACCCATCTTTTACTTAGCGCATCTAAACTTTACACTAAAGGTGATGCAGTTTTTCTTTTTTTTATATTAAGGTTTCCTAAAAGATGCTATTCAACAGAAAAGCAAAAGTTACAAAATCTCCAAATGTACTAATATAATGTTCATATAAATTACTGCAAACTTTAAGTGTTTTGCACTGCTGCAGAAACCTGAAAATAAAAATGAGACATTCCAGAGCAGCTTAGTATATTGGTAGGTTTCATCACTATTTCTGGTCTCAATTAATAGCTACTGAGATAATAAAATCCAAAGTCAGCATAAATTCAACTCCATTGATTCAAAACAAAAAACTAACTACAACCAAATATGATGGGAAGAAATGACAAGTGCCCTATGTTTAGCATCGACCTATTCAAACTACTATAACAGCAAGATCTATTTCATAGTTTAAGGTGGATCATGACAACTGTCCTTGCATCACACAAATATTATAAGGATCAACTTTAGCTGCTGCAAGAAACAAAAAAGGATTCAGCTGTGTCCTTGTGATCATCAGCAATTGAGGGGAAGTGAAACCGACAGCTTAAACAGACCTTTACCAGGGTAGGTAAGGTCAATTCAGTATGGGGTGGGGGATTGTTTTTGGTGCTATTCAGTGGCATGCTCTGTCAATTAGAAAATGAAATGCGCCATAAGATAAATACTATGACTCCGGTGTTGTTCTTCAAAAACTACTCTGATACTTTCGGTTGGAAGAGAACAAGAGATGGTAAAGAAATCCCCTCAGCTCTCCCATTTTGTATGCAGAAAATACGATCGACTCATGGATAATATGACAACATTTACTTGAGATTTCAACGGCCAGAACACAGAACTAGATCACACTTTTGAATATAATATATTATGCATTTATGCTCATTGAGGAATCTTCTTTTAAGGCAATCCAGTACATGCATGGATATACGCGTTATTGCATTAATATATGGGGTCCAGATATCGAGTAGAGCGGAAAGAATATAGTTTGCCTCATGTTGATGACAAGAGGCCGATCAAACTTGATTTGTAGAAGTACCATATATCCAGCAACATATGGTAGAAGTAAGAATCCCAGTTCACCAAATCTCTCTTCAAGTCTCCACAGATCATGCTAGTCACCTAATCTCTCTTCAAGTCTCCACAGATCATGCTAGTCAGGGTTGGGTACTACATCGGTCATAGGGAACCTAATGTTGGCCCAGTTCACTCTACCAAAGATACACACCAACACCCTGGCAGTCCTCTAAGGCAACCTGCCAGCCAGCCACACTCTCTCTCTCTTTGTGGATGGAGGAAAGATGATGAGAGGAGAGGAACCAATGGAGCTAGTAATGTCTCTTTATTCAACTCACAAAGGTTACATAGACTATGGGGTGCATGTCCTTTTATAGGACTTACAAACCGTCATACATAATGACAACTCACCATTAGCTAAGCACTAGCTAGTAGTAAATTCCTAATTTACTTATACAACCTCAACTTATAACTAAGCAACACCTAGGAATCTAGAGACATCATGATCCAACTATAATGATCATGTATGCTCCTCAAAGTAGTCAATACCAATTTGACTTTTACTTGCTATTGTTGCCAAAATGCAACTTTGCTACTACTGCTAGTCAGCATATGCAGCAAGTGCAGAGCACCATGCTGCAGCTTGCTACAACCACTACTTGCCATCTACTGCCTGCTACTGCCAGCAATAGATGCACTAGTCAAGATTATGGCTAACAATATCCCCCCTAATCTTGACTATACTCTTCAGCGGCCTTCTCTTTCTTCTTGTTGCGCACGTCGCTCGCAACGCCACCGTGCCAACATCTTCTCTTCTAGCAGCCTCGCGGCACTGCCATCTTCTTGTGGTCTCGCAGCACCACTGTCCTCTTGTGTCACCGCAGCGACAAACTCTCTTTGTGATGCCGCAGCACCACCATCCTCTTGTGTCACCGCAGCATCTTCTTCCTGTGGCACCTCAGCACCACCTTCTCACGTCACCGCAGCGACGTCTTCTGCTGCATCCTCACAGCAGAATTGGCTCATCATCAGCTGAGCCAAAGCCGTCAGCAAGGAGCGTCTTCTCCTCTTGCTTCTTGCCTTTTCCCTTGGTAGAACACTCATATGAATGATGCCCATACTCTTTACAGTGGTAACACTGATCTTTGCTCTTATCCATCCGGACTTCGCCTCCACGTCCACGACCATGGCCGCGGCCACGTGATGACACCAAGCCCCTTGTGATGAGGAGCTGCTCCTCAGAGCGTGCTCCTCGTGCCTTGACGCGTTCCTCGTGCGCCTTCAGGGAGCCAATGACCTCCTCCAAGGTCATCATCTTCAAGTCTCCAAATTGCTCAATCGCCGATGCAATATGGACAAACTTGTCCGAGACTGCTCGCAGCAGCCTTTTGACGACTTGCGTCTCCTCCATCTTCTCTCCAAGTCCTCGGACCTGGCCAACGAGAAGCATTACCTTTGCTGCAAAGTCGTCAACCGACTCTGCATTCCCAATGCAAAGGTTCTCCAGCTCCCACCGCAGTGTCTGGACCTTCGCCTCCTTTGCCCGCTCTGCCCCCATATAAATGGAGCACAGTGCTGTCCACATCTCGAATGCAGACTCCTTCTCAGCAACCTGCATGAGCATCTCATCTCCAAGCCCCATGGAGATGATAGCCATGGCTGTGCTGTCCTTCTCTTCTTGGCATGATCTTCGGCATCTCACCAACCTAGGCTCTGATACCACTTGTTCGCCCAGTTCACTCTACCAAAGATACACACCAACACCCTGGCAGTCCTCTAAGGCAACCTGCCAGCCAGCCACACTCTCTCTCTCTTTGTGGATGGAGGAAAGATGATGAGAGGAGAGGAACCAATGGAGCTAGTAATGTCTCTTTATTCAACTCACAAAGGTTACATAGACTATGGGGTACATGTCCTTTTATAGGATTTACAAACCGTCATACATAATGACAACTCACCATTAGCTAAGCACTAGCTAGTAGTAAATTCCTAATTTACTTAGTACGCAATGAATTCCTTCACATTAGGACTTTGCAGAGCTAATTCTTCACAGATATGCACATAATACGCTTCACATGACACTTCTTCACATGACATGTAGCACTTCTCTTGTCATTGCTATCCACACCAACCATTTCCACGCAAGCCTTATCCAAAAAGGAAAAGACTGGAACAGAGAAATTGAATTAAGTAGACATGGATGACATGAAATTGCATGTACAAATTACGAGGAAGAACGAGAAAGCCAAGGGAAGTTTCCGCGGCATGTGCACCATCATGAAATGTCGATCCCCAGCAGCAGCCTATAGACTTAGCAATCGATTCCCAATCGCAAGAACGCAATTGGCAAAGACCTGAAAATCTAGCTGCCTTCATGAGGTTCTTGCTAGTGCATAACAACTATGGTTCATTGACCGATCTATCTCTCCAACTTTGGTACACCGTGCGTTCCCTTCCCTTTCCCCTGGCCTCTATTGACCCACAGATACCACTGGGATAGCTACTGCATTAGACTGCACACCAATTCATCTCTATTGGCCCCTAAGAAACATCCCTTTTATATCGTTGTTATTGGTCAAAGTTTATTGCTGGGCCATGTTATGGATGTTGCAATTTTGCAGGGTTAAATAACATGTTCTCTCTCTAACTATACCTAGAATACTCTGTATTGTTTTCTTGTTCTTTTTTCCCATGACATTGTGATTCTTATCCATCCTATTTTTACCGGACACGTAATTTTTAATATTCTTGATCAAAGTTACTCCTTTCCAGATTTTGATGTCTATTTGCCATAATTGTGAGCTAACGAGATTCGATGAGCTGAGCTCAAGCTTAAAAATCAACCAGGCCAAGGACGAGATTCAATACCAGGCTCTAAGGGTTGAATTCCCAACCTAGGCTCAGTCAAGCTTAACTCACTGACAGCACTACACACTGGTGTGGCAGTGCATGAGCGCAAACAACGTTTACCAAGATCTCTCATCAGAAGAAGAAGGATAGCCAGTGTAGTATCTTGTTGCTCATTCATGTCATGATTTACTCATGACAAACGAAAAAGAATGAAGAAAGCTTTAGGAGAATAATATGTGTTGTAACTTAGCAGTTAGCACCTCCTTTTTGTTTTCTTATCAACAGAAATACGGATATGCACTTGGTCATACCAATTAAATTAACCATCAAAGCTATGTTAACATACAGTTGGTCAGTGGCGGATGCAGGATGGGAGACAAGGGGGGGCTGAAACAAAGGAGATGTTGATTTTCATCAAGATTTAATGGTGATTTAAAGCTTTTGCTACAGTAATTAGTTAAGAAACCAAGGTCATTAGGGGGGGCTGGAGCCCCCCCAGCCCCCCCTGTGGCTCCGCCACTGCAGTTGGTACTAACCTTGTCATTTCAAACATTGACATGGACCCAAAACGAAATTAAAATGGATGTATCATGGTAATCCTCAGAATAATCTACTTGTAGCCCCTGATAAATATGAAGTGCTAGTCAATTAGTCATGACAAACTTAGTAGTACCATTTTTCATAAATCCAATCTATATCGTGTTTCTTAAAGTTTTAAGTGATTTGACAACATATTTCCTATGATGGAAGTCATGCGTCTGGGAAAGGAATCGAGCATGTAAGTATGTAACATATATTTACAAATGGTTACATGCTCAGTGAATTAATCTATCGATTTTCTATGGTATCCACTATTGGTGGAACTGGAACATCATGGAGTTTTCAGCTGCATTGCTTATGCACAGTCCTCCACGAGCATATTCCAAAGCTACCGTAGAAACGAACACAAGTATAGGGAAAGGTATTAGATAATAAACGCATTGATCACTGCACCTATAATGTTCTGATTGACAATGGGTAAACCATCCAGTGAAATAGCTAGTGTAATTCCAGTTTTGGTGGCATGTATGAGCACATACTATGTCATATTGTTGTAAAACAGTATTGTGCAAGATGAGCGCATAAAAAGTAAGGAACATCTTTGCATACATATTCACTGCAGAGGGGGTTGAATTGCAGCGGCATATAGGAACACAAAACATGCCACATTGTTGTATTGTACAAGTAACATGCGCAATGAGGACATTTCACGACTACAATTTGGTCACATTTCATAACCTGCTACTTGCGAAAGGAAAAAAATGCTGTAAAAATTATGCATTTACAAACAGAAACAGTAATCCTCTACCATCTCGATTTTGAAAAGATATCTACTGCCACTAGAAATTAAGGAATCAAACAAGAAAATGAGCGATCTAAGCTCCTAACATCATAAGTCATAAAGCAGTAAAATAAATAGGTCTTCTGGACATGATACATAATTGAGAAACAGTATACCACATGGCTACATTGAGCATACGCCAACGAAAAAAAAAATCTAGTGCCAGTGTAACTAAAAGCTCGACAATCACCAAATAATGAAGCACGAGTGAGATCTCCTGTATTGCTGCACAATTTCCATGCATACCATCCAGCAAAAATCTCATAACCATGGTTCAAACCAGCAAGACTTGTCACAAAACTAAAACTCAGCGCAACTAGATCTGATTCAAAGTTCACTTCAGAGCCTACAAAATCTACTACTCATGCATGCCGGGTAAAGCAATAGCTCGTAATTTTATGCTGATAGACAACTAGCTGAACTTGAAACACGAGTGGCAGCAAAAGTAGGCATAATCGCACACGCGCACGATTTACTCAATACCAACCACTACTTAACAATGAACAACTTCAGAATCAGAAAAATTAGAAGACCAGAAGAAATGTCTCACCTGAGACGCCGGCGCGACGGCGCCGAGCTTCAGCTCGAAACCCTAGGCTACTGAGTAGGAGTGGGACAGAAAAGAGGTGCCAAACCCCTAAACAACGCAGACCAAAGCGAAGGTATGATGGCAAGGGGATAATCGAGCAGGGAAGCAGCAGCACGTCCGCGCTAATCCCGATCTGAGGGAACGGATCGGCCATGCATGCATGAGCTGTGGAGGCAGCGAGGGGGCGGCTCCCGCTGCCACGGGGCAATAGGATGAAAGTGGATTTAATTCGTAACAGTGATAGGAGCCAAACCTCGTGCACAGTTTCTCCATCTATGTCTATGGTGGTTCTCCTGTTATGTTTACTTCTGCTTACGGTTTTTTATTTTCTTTTGGGTATGAGATGGCAGTGCTGTTTTCATTCTGTTGTGTGTCTCGTGTTGCATGTTGTGATAGCAGAAGTTTGTGATAGTCTGATAGCAGAAGTTTGACGCATGGAACAGCATATCGTGCTTCTGGAGCCCTTTATTTGCTGAACCGATCAACTGTATTGTATAATATGTGACCCGTATATGTATGTGTGTGTGCTATCTGCCTTATGAAACCATCAATTACTCTGATACAGAAGTTAGACAGTGAGTCTGTGTGACAAGATGGCGTTCAGTTGTTACATGGCGTGTTGGTGTATTCAGTTTGTCTGGTGCATATGAGAGGCCAGATGCTGGCCTGTTTGCCTTAGATATACTGTTGCAAGCATGGGTATACCATACCTGTATAATCCATGTACGCTGTAACTGTATGGCTGTATTATAATAACTTCTGTCGTGTTGCATCTGCATGGATTCCTTTTCCATGCATGGATGATGGATGCCGTGAAGAGGGAAGAGTATCACTATGTTTTGCATGGTTCATCATGGTATCTTATATACTATCATGTATTGTGAATGTGTGATGAATTGATGATGTATAAGACCTGAAAGGTATGTTTGACGTATCATATATCGGTCTAAGCATCTAGTATTAGGTTGTTTAAAATTCATGACAATAAACGTTATACAAACATTCAAATGCATTCTATAATTTTTTCACTTAGGAATCTTCCTGCCGACCATGATGTCTTATCTCTCTCGCTTGCATTTGACCAAAAACTCAAAAGGGCTAACATGCCCTAGGAAAAGTTCTCTTGCTTCCACTATACAGCTTCTGATCCGTGTGTTGGATCCAACGTGTAACACTGAATCCTGGGCATCACGCATTATCCGCCGCATTTACAAATTGTTTCCCAATTATTGAAGGTTTCCTTGGTATTTTCTATTCCAAGAATTAGACATCACAGCTATCAAAATTATTTTCTTTTTTTTCATGAACATTTCGTCGTGCAATGCATGCATCACTGATAATTAAAAATGGCGACGATTGCACTGTGGAAAAGTACTTAATGTCTCTATGATACATGTAGGGCTACAGTTCCGAAAAAAACGGATTCAGGAAAATCTGAACTCTGAACACTCACAGAATAATTGATTGGATTCAGGAAAGTATCTCCATGTGCACAGCAAGCCTACATCACATCTATGGTGCCTCCGTGGTGCCCAGCCGCTCTCCATTTCCAGGATTTCCTGCTTCTCCATCGCCTGCAACATCACAAATAGGCTGCGTATGTGGAGGTGAGTCCGTTTACTCTCATGCTCTATCTTTTTGTCAGCTAGAAAGCTATAGATCCAGATCCCAGATGAGGATAGGTCTTGTACTGTGCATATGATTTTTTTTTGTGCTCTTTTCAAGGCAATCCGATAGTGCATCAAGTTTTTTTTGTTGCTTTATCTGTTGTAATATCATAGCCAGCATGGAAATGTTATGACCTTGGTTTGTAAATTGCCTTCATCCTTGTGTTCTGCACATCATGGTGCAATTCACTTGATTTAGACAGACGTAGGCGAAGTAATTGACAAGTTAATTTAGAATGAGACAGGAATTACTGTGTGCAGGATTATCAGGAAGGCAGCAACATTGCCGCGAGCCTGCGCCGGCCATATCGGTTTCCCGCGGCGGCGGAGCTAGGCCGGAGGCGCGGCGTGCTGGATCTTCAAGGAGCTGCGGCAGAGGACGCGCGCCGCGTGGCCAGCGGACGGGCGGCGAGCGGTGAGCAGCGCAGCAGCGTGGGCCGGCCTTCCTTGGACATGCCATAAATTGTTTACATCAGGATGGCTGAGTTGATATGTACTTCTAATTGTACCGAGGATACATAAGGTTCGGTTCCTACTGTTAAATATTGTTCAACTTCAATGTGTTCTTAAGCAAAGAAGTCCTGTGAGTATTCATCTCTTTCAGTATTTCATTCGATAGTCTTATTTGACTTTACATTTTGCAATTTCTAAGAATAATATTTGAAGAGAACTGTGAGAACTCTTTGGATATATTGGAGCGGGAGCATGCCTTGGCGAAAGCGGTTGATATCATGGTAATGACCTTGGGCAGTAGTACTTTGCCGAATGAGGAAATCAAATAGGGTAAACACCATGACTTCTAGCTCTGTGACATACTACTGTCTTTTTATAGCGATGGTCTACAGAAGACCATGTGTGATTGCCCATTCATAATGTTTTACAGATTGCTTATTATGAGAAAACTTAGCTATTTTCTAATAAAACTGTCTACAAAAACATGGTACCCTTAATCCTGGAGGGGATATCTCACAGGCTATTGCGGAGACATGCAGAGCTGGATGAAGGTGTGCCACTCAGCTCCGTTAAGATCCTGTAGGTGCACCTCCTGTAGATTGCTCATAGCATGCTGATAGGTAAATCGATCAAAGCATATGTGTTAGTGAAAAATCTTAGCTCTGTTCTTTTTGATGAACAACTTTGTAATGCTATTATTTGATTGACCGTGCAGGGAATTATCTGGCAACCTGTGATGATGAGAAGGAACCTCTGTAAGGCTACTTTTGGTAACAGCCGTGCTAATTATTCCTGACTGAAGCAATGCTTATGCACTATGCTTCTGATTCAATGTGAATATGATATGAACCTGCTTCAAGCTAGCTGTTGTATTTTTTTGGAAAAATATTTCGTTTTGGAAACTCAGTTATTTCCCTGGAAATTTTGGGATAAGTTACCAAGGAATGATGTTATTAGAGAATTGGAAGTTATTTCTAGAGAGCAGAGAATGAGTTGTGCAATGTCTCCATTGACAAGTGGTGATATAGGCTTCACTTGAACTTACTACCCTTGAAATAAGGACATAACTAGATTGCAAATAAAGTGATCTTGAAATTTTAATAAAGAAGCAACATTTTAGTTAGGACCAAAGCGTTCCACGTTGGAGTGTTTGTCTTTATTATTTCCACAGAAATTATGGCACAAGAAATGCACATTTTTTTCTTCTTCTCAGACATTGTGCTTAATTGAATAATATTCCCTTACTGGTACTCTGAATACATATATATTAACATTATCTTTAACCCCGGGCAGAAGAAAAAACTGGTTCATGTATATTCAATTCCTAGTCATGCAAAACTGAGCAGAGGCCTATGCTCACAATGCTTCAGTGACGTGCGTAAGAATAAAGCATGTAGAGTGTTAAGTACATTGCATTATATCATACCCTCACTCCGCCTCAATCACCCGTTCGCCCAGGGATTTGGAGACCTCTTCTCCTCTCCCGCTAAGCTTGTAGCCCCCCACTACAAGCACCCCGGTGCAAGATAGTATAGTGCCAAGAGCACTCCTTGCTGGACGTACGACCTCAAGGCCGGAACCAGGATAAATCCCTTGCGTCATTGTGCTAGCTCTTGCATCAACCGGTGAGGGACTGGACACAGCGCATTCTATTAGGCGCTGAGGTTGGTCGGCCAATCTCGGCACCGACACCATATATCACTATTGATTTCAAAAATTAATAGAATGACTACATTATAGGCAAAGAATGTAGGTTTATGCATTTCTTTGCATCGTTCTGGTTTTGCGCTTAATTAGGGATGATCGTCCATCCCAGAGAGAAACCATTTGTTGAACTTACAGCCTTGCCACGGCTGATAGCAGCCAGGACGCGATGAGGCCGGCAATAGCTGCAGCTGCTACTGAAGCCATTGGAAGCCAGGACGCGGCAAGCCCGACAATGAATGCAGCTAGACAGGAGGTCATGACATCACCTATCTCGACTAATGAAGGTGAGAGTTTAAATGCCCCCTTACTAAATGTTTTATCAAGTCCTGTCCATTATATCTCACCACAATCCAATGTGAATATAGACGGCTCAATGGAGAGAGACTGGATTACTCCTGGCACTGGAATCTCGATGGGATCGCACATCACAGGGTCGAAAGGTGATGAGATATCTTGTGGTTCCTTGCTCATTGATGGAAAGCGGCGAAGTGCAAGGGCTAACAATACTCTGTCTGATGGTTTACCTATTGCAGATGAGTTGGTTATGACGAGGGCTATGAAACGTGAAGCGGCTAGGAACCTGGATGGGGTCCCAGCATCGCAGACCTCGGCATCCCCAATAAGCTCCTATGGTGGTAAGTCATCGAAAGACACAAGTATTGCAAATTTAAATTCAATTGGAATCTCATTAGGCCGTACCTCAGATGCAATCAATATATCCTATAGTGCACTAAAGAGAATTCATATAGACAAAACAGTGGTACAACCAAAATCCCAGAGTGCTGACAAATTATATACAGATGATAATCCGTTTGATTATAGTGATGGGGAAGATCATGCTTTTAATAATGATCTTCTATCACTTCGCATTTGGAATGAATAGTTTCAAGTTACTCTACCAAACTACTTATGAAACCGGTAATATCACTGCTATATATTTATATTTATAATGTTATCCAGTAATATGCCGAGATGTTCACCTTAGCAGTGAAATGCCTATGATCTCTTTAAGTATTATAAGCAAAAAAAAAAGATGGATGACTGGATGCATCTTCAAGCAACATCTCAACTGCAGAAGTTTTGCCTTGCATTTTTTCCCATTTTTGCAAAAGTTGCCATTTAAATTGCAGTACAATGTTTCAACATTTTCAGTTTCCAATTCCTAGGTTCGAGGAGATTACACCCAACATGTATGTGTGCTTGAAAAGAAAAGGTTCTTACCGGTGAATGCGATTTTGCATTACACTGAGAAGCATGATGGATCCATGCACCGAGAAGTATATTGTTTTTTTTTGCCATGCAATCTTCCATGATCATAGTTCTGCAATTTAGCATTGCCTATGAGCAAGATTGCAGCTTGCACTTTTAGTACCTGCTTCCACAACAGTCAACAACTTAGGTTTAGGTCAATGTCAGATATTTACATATAAAAGAAACAAACTTAACAAAGTAAGGGAATCATGCTCAAAACTGCAAAATCATTAGCATGTACCGGTTTCTGGTTTTCCATTTAGCATATACTTGATTAATGAAGTTCACAAACTTATAAGTTATGTACTAAGTTTATCTGCAGATCTAATTCACAAAACAGACAGTAGTAAGGGAGTCTGATTTGAAGCTGATGGATATAATTATCAGACACAATATAGACTCTGAAGCTTCAAATCAGAAAAATATAATTTCAAGCTGGCCCTTCAGAAAAATAAGGGATAAAGATTGTCTTTAACTCTAATGTGTTCCCACGTACCAACAATAGAGAGAAAAAAAATACTGATGCGAGCCTGCCTTCTCTTGTGCTGCAGATGGTGAAGGCAGATATTATTTTGGCCTCAAGCACTTTCAGGCACTTCCAATAGGAAGGAGCATTCTTTTATACGGTTTTCGCTAAACAACATCAAATCTTTGGTTTACTGATATGTTCAAGAGTTCAGATTTTTTTTTTTTGAACTTTTAGTTCCGATGGTTTAGTGGAAGTTGCTGAGAAGTAGCAGGTTTTATAGCTGTTGCATCTGCACCTCAATAGCCCTATGCCTGTGCTTAGCGTGTGGAAATGTGCTTGCAATGCTTATGCCTGTATGTAACTTACTCCACAACATATCTGTCTGTCCTTTTCAAGCAAGCAAAAATAATGTATTGTGTTATCTATGGTAAGATATCTACATACTCTTTAGCATCATATGCTATATGAGATGAAAATGTACAGCACTACACGCGCAGCAAGCTCATTCAATGCCATTTTTGGGTGGCCACAGGCCATGTATAATGGATAACAAAGGGATTCGTTTTAAAAATACTGAGGAATTCGACACATAAAAGTACATTCGTTAATTAATTCGAGGCTGTTCTACAAGCTAGACAGGGGGTCGCGGGAGTTTGAGGAGAACAATGTGCCCTTCCGCAGCAGCAGAAAGAGGGAGAAAGCCAACACCAAGGACTCAAATGAATGCAAGAATGCTGAGCCTTCCAAGCCTGTCTGTACCGATGTTCCAAAGCTGAAGGCCGATGTTCAAAAGCTGAAGGACCATAAGAATGTGTTATGTCACTAGCCTAATGAATAATGAATAAGTTCATAGTAGAATTTTGTTATGCTACAAATTTAGCGTATGATATCGCATTCTCGTCAGCCGCGCGTCAATCACTAGTATATACTGCTTCACTAGTTTACTGAGCCCAGCAAGATCGCTCGTTTGGTCAAATCCGGGAAAATCCCGAGGTGCGACACCCGAGCCGTCCCAACTGGGAATCGAACTCGGGTGGGTGGCGCTCCCACCGAGCAGCCTCACCACTGAGCCACTGGCTCGTCCGCTGGTTCCCTCGTGGATTGATTATGCTAGCTACAGCAATAAAATCTGATGACATGGATCAAGATGGCTCTGGGCAAGATAAGGGCAATGGTGACGATGATAATGAGCCCGCTGCTGCAAAGAAAAGGCGAGGTGATACAGAGATGAAAGAGTCTAGTACTGAACAAGGAAAGCAAACAGGGGGTGGGCCGGAACCAATGCAGCTGGCTCTCACATCTTTGGTAACTGCATGCCTTGTCCGACATGGAAGCCGCTGGTGATGATGGGAAAGGGAGAAACATTGCCTCCGATCACAGTGACTCCTCCGAGAGGGGGGTTTCGTGAGGGTAGCAGTACTAAAAGTAAGTTTCTTGTACGGTTATCACTGCCTTGTCGTTCTAATTTATATAACAGAATCTCACGTTGTGAAATTGGAACTGCAGGTAATATATTGACAAACGCAGCAGGGGTGAGAGAGAATGAGCATGAAGGGGATGGCGTCCCTGTAGTCGACCAGGGCGATGCTGATCAGGCCGTCTCAACTCACGTGGTGGCCACTCAGATACAGGCAGTAGCCGGTCATGGGGCTGGCCATGCCGCTGCTAGCCTGGCCATGGCCGGCCAGGACCAGGCCGACCTTGTGGAGTTAGCGGCCAGGAATGATGGCCCAGCGGCCAGGCCGAGGGCACGGAGCCAGGGGCCAGCCGGGCCGCTGATGCTCTGGTCACGGCCGGCCAGGAAGACGCCGTGCACAGCCAGGCGAAGGCTAACAGTGAGATCGGCCAGGCTGTGACTGGCCTGGCGACCAGCCTTGCCACGGCTGATAGCAGCCAGGACGCGATGAGCCCGGCAATAGCTGCAGCTGCTTTTGAAGCCATTGGAAGCCAGGACGCGAAAAGCTCGACAATGAATGCAGCTAGACAGGAGGTCATGACATCACCTATCTCGACTAATGAAGGTGAGAGTTTAAATGCCCCCTTACTAAATGTTTTATCAAGTCCTGTCCATTATATCTCACCACAATCCAATGTGAATATAGACGGCTCAATGGAGAGAGACTGGATTACTCCTGGCACTGGAATCTCGATGGGATCGCACATCACAGGGTCGAAAGGTGATGAGATATCTTGTGGTTCCTTGCTCATTGATGGAAAGCGGCGAAGTGCAAGGGCTAACAATACTCTGTCTGATGGTTTACCTATTGCAGATGAGTTGGTTATGACGAGGGCTATGAAACGTGCAGCGGCTAGGAACCT
>OAMR01000058.1:3343910-3371584 GCA_900205405.1 Echinochloa crus-galli
CGCTGAAGGGGAATTTTTTGTTAAATTTCATCTGCGAAACAGACAAGATAACTTCAAATGGATACTGATGGCAGTGTACGGCCTGGCCCAGGAAGAGTTTAAGTCAGCTTTTCTGTCGGAATTAGTACGGACTTGTCAACAGAATCCTTTGCCCACTTTAATAGGGGGAGATTTCAATATAATGAGGCATAGCGGAGAAAAAAATAATAACAATTTTAAATCCAGATGGCCTTTTCTATTCAATGCGGTTATCGATAGCTTTGATCTGAGGGAGATTGAACTGTCAGGTAGACAATTTACCTGGGCTAGTTCACTTCCAGATCCAACCTATGAAAAATTGGATAGAGTCTTGATGAGTACTGAATGGGAGTTAAAATACCCCCTAGTGACTGTTCGAGCGTTAGACCGCGGGGTTTCAGATCACACACCACTGATTCTGGAAACGGGGGAACCAGCCTTTACTGGTCAGCCTAAGCAGTTTAAGATGGAACTTAGCTAGCTGACTCAAGAGGATTTCAACACAAAAGTTAGGGCGATTTGGAACCAACCGGTCCACGGGCAAAACTCTGTCCAACGCTGGAATAAAAAAATGGGAGCATTACGAAAACATCTCCGGGGATGGGCTCGCCATAACCATGGGATGTATAAAATTCAAAAAGAACACTTTCAACACATTGTGACAACGTTAGACACACAAGCTGAACAGAGAATCCTGACAGACGGAGAAAGAGAACAGTTGGAAGCGGCTCGTGATGATCTTACTAAGCTCCTGAGAGAGGAGGAACTGAGATTCTATCAACGAGCGAAGGTGAATGACGTCCTTTTGGGGGATAATAATACAAAATACTTCCAGATGGTGGTAAATGGCAAACATCGGAAGAAACGAATATTTTCCCTAGATCATGAAAATAGAAAAATAGAAGGACAACAGCATCTCAAAGAATACATCACCCAATTTTGTAAAGGTCTATTTGGTCCTCCGGAAGAAAGCCATTTTAGCCTGGATGAGCGAGTAGAGGATATACCGCAAGTCAGCCAGGTAGAAAATGAGATTCTCACGGCCCCCTTCACTGAAAAGGAGGTTCGAGACGCAATTTTTAGCATGGAACATAATAAAGCGCCAGGACCGGACGGTTTTTCGGCTGAGTTTTATCAGCATTTTTGGGAAACAGTCAAAGGGGATCTGATGAATATGTTCCAGGACCTACATACAGGAGGAATCCCGCTGTTCGGTCTCAATTTTGGAGTCATCTCATTGATACCCAAAGTTAAAGAGGCCAACAAGATACAGCAGTATAGACCCATATGCTTACTGAATGTTAGTTTTAAAATTTTCACGAAAGTGGCTACAATTAGAATTAACTCAGTGGCAGATAACATTATTAGTCCGACTGAAATAGCCTTCATGAGAGGAAGGAATATTTTGGAAGGGGTAGTAATTTTACATGAGACAGTTCATGAACTACATAGGAAAAACCTGAATGGTATTATTTTCAAAATTGACTTCGAAAAGGCCTATGACAAAGTCAAATGGGAATTTCTGACACAGGCACTCCGGCTAAAAGGTTTCTCATCCAAATGGATTGAGTGGATTAAAACTTTTATCTCGGGTGGAAGTGTAGCAATTAATGTCAATGATGAAATAGGTCCTTTCTTTCAGACCAAAAAAGGACTTAGACAAGGAGATCCACTATCACCCATCCTATTTAACGTGGTCGCAGACATGCTCACTTTGCTCATCAACAGGGCAAAATCAAATAATCAGATACAGGGTGTGGTGCCCCACTTGATTGATGGCGGTTTATCCATACTGCAGTATGCTGATGATACAATTTTGTTCTTAGAACACAACCTAGAACAAGCTCAGAACATGAAGAACATTATTTGTGCGTTCGAGCAGTTATCGGGTCTCAAAATAAATTTCCATAAGAGTGAAATTTATTGTTTGGTTGCAATATAAAGAACTGTTTGGTTGCAACCCAGGGTCTTTCCCAGTCAAGTATCTCGGTATTCCTATACACTATCGGAAACTTGTGAATAATGACTGGTTGAGGATCCAGGAACGATTTGAAAATCGCCTCAGTAGTTGGAAAGGGAAAAACCTTTCATATGGGGGTCGGTTAACCTTAATTAATTCAGTTCTTAGCAGTCTACCGATGTATATGATGTCCTTCTTCCAAATCCCAATAGGGGTTCGTAAGAAGTTGGATTATTATCGGTCTAGATTCTTCTGGCAAAGCGATGAGCATAAGAGAAAGTACCGACTAGCTAGATGGAGTATTCTGTGTCTTCCACGGGATCAAGGGGGACTAGGGATACATAATCTAGAACTCAAGAATATGGCCTTACTTGGCAAGTGGCTGTACCGTCTGCTTACATCGGACGGCACCTGGCAACAGATTCTCCGCAACAAATATCTAGGGACCAAACCGCTGGTTCAGGTCCAATGGAAAAGTGGAGACTCACACTTTTGGGCAGGGCTCATGAAGATTAAAAATGACTTTTTAAAATTCGGTACTTTCAGTATAAAGGATGGATCCCAGATAAGGTTCTGGGAAGATAAATGGTTAGGCAACAGACCTCTTCGAGATCAATATCCTCAATTGTACAATATCGCGAGGAAAAAACAGGATACGGTGGCAGAAGTACTTAGTACAGAGATTCCCAATATATCCTGGCAAAGAGATCTGATTGGACCTAAATTGACAATGTGGAATACTCTAGTTGGAAGGTTGGCCAATATAAATCTCACTGAAGAACAGGATGAATTTAAATGGAGTTTGGACCCTACATGTGTTTTCTCGGTGAAAACACATTATCTGGCCCTGATATATCAAAATATACCAAATACGAATAAAAAACTATGGAAATCTAAGCTCCTGCTAAAGGTTAAAATTTTTGTTTGGTTTCTAAAAAGAGGAGTTATTCTCACCAAGGACAACCTGGCCAAACGGAATTGGAATGGCAGTAAACAGTGTGTTTTATGTCATGAAAATGAGTCAATTCAGCACCTATTTATTGAGTGTAGATTCACACGTATGGTATGGGCTTCGGTCTCTGCGGCTTGGGGCTTACCTAAACCATCTAGTGTATCTAATATGTTTAATGGTTGGCTAAACACAGTACCACAAAATTTTAAACCCCTGGTATTTGTAGGCGCGGCGGCCTTATGTTGGGCGGTCTGGCGTTGCAGAAATGCAGTGGTATTTGATAATAAATCTTCAAATTTTTTGCAGGTGATCTACTCAACGTCGCATTGGCTCCGCACTTGGGCTATCCTTCAACGGCCTACTTCGCGGGACAGTCTTGCAGCAGCGTCACAGTACTTGGTCCATGTGGCCAAGGTTATTTTTGCCCGGGTGTTTGGGTGGCGGTCTAGTCTTAGGATTGGCGGCTATTAGTATCCGGAGTTTCGATAAACATTTGTTTTTTTCTTTTTTGGCTGTGTGTCAGTTGACAGAGGCCGGGATCGTTTCTTTCAGGCGGGTGTATCACCTCGATGTATCTCTCTGAAAATTAATAAAGTATCCTATTTTCAAAAAAAATCCGAGTCCAACGCGTAGAGTATTTTTCCCCTCGATCTGTTCCATTGGAAGCATATAAAAACATCTGCCTGCGAATGCTTCGATTTGTTCTGGTGTGTATACAAAGCACGTATAAATGCAACAGGATGAATAATTTTGTTTTTCTTAAGCGCGGCAAGATGAATGATTCTATTGAACAGCGGTAAACAAATATTGGGCAATGTAAGCGGTACTCTCTTTGGAGAATTTTTGAAAGTTTAGTGATGTGATTGGGAACTAAACAGGGTCATTGTATTCAAAATTTCAATGCTAGAGGCTTATCTTATCCTGCCAGATGTTTGGTATAATTGTGCATAACTCCTTTACTAAACTGTTTAGACAAAACAATTTACTTGGTGATTTATATCAACTCAAACTACTAAAGTGAAAATGGCTAGTCACATGATAGATTGGGAAGAACGTGCTAAATTCCAAATCTTTTTAATCATTGACTTGTATGCTCGATACCTTCCTTTTCATCTTCAACAAAACTCCATCAACCATCACAAACTTGGAGTGAAGCCATGTTTTCAAAGAGAGGTTTGTGATCGCCGGCCTATGCAATCCGTGATAGCGGGTTTACAGTCAAGTTAAAAAAAATACTCCAACTGACAACCATTATAGAAACTGTTACATTTTCTTTGAAGGGAATCCGAAAACTTGAAGTTAAACATTTTCAGTTAAGATTTTACACCCATTCGAGTTAACCTAAATGAAATCAACACGTTTCACATAAAACCGTCGCTGCTTGCAACTCCCATAAACCCACTACCAGTCCAGCAAAGCACAGTTGCGCCCAGATCAGACATTCCACCAACCCTCTCTCCTCCTGTAGCACGACACCACTGGCAGTCCAACAGTTGCCGTTTCCGCTCTGCACCGACACCGACACTTTCTCTCTCCTCAACTCCTCCCCCTCCCTCTCTCTCTCTAACCCCCTCTTTTTTTTATATAGAGAAAAAAATCGAAAGAAAACTCAAAAGAAACCCCGCTGGGCACCCGCTGGTAGCAGCAACGCGGTGGTGGTTGCGCTCCCCTCCCCTCGCTCTCCATCTGCAAGCAACGCACCACCAGCAGCACCAACGCGGCGCGGCCATTATTATACCACCCACCCCTCCCCTCCCCCCAGCTCAGCTCAAGCTCACACCAGAGCAAGCGCACCAGCGCCCGCGTCGGCAGCAGGAGGTGGCGCCCTGGTCCACGATCCCCGCGATCCTCCCGAACGCCACGCACGGGCAGAAGAAGGTCAGGCAGCCTGCAGGATCATATCGGAGCAGCTCCGTTTGGGTTGAAGTTGGCGAGGGAGATCATGTACGTTCGCGGACCAAGCAAAGCATGCAAACTACTCTCTGTTTGGGACTTTGGGTTCAAGTTGACGAGGGGACTTACAGCCGCCACAATCGTCGAAGCAGTCGCAGAGGCCGGAGGACCACGCGCCGACCGCCGGGTTCCCCTGCACGCCCATGGCGCTGATGGTCATCGCGACGACGCCCTCACGCCGACGCGGCGCCTTGCTCTTCGGGCTGTGGAGTGGCTAGAAGTCTAGAACTCGGTGAGAGATCGAGCAGAAGGGAACCGCGCGCGCTCGGCTGCGTTAGTTCCTCGCTCTGTGTACGCGAGCCGGGCGGTGGGCGCGCGCGTGCGGTATTTAACGGAAGCGCTTGCCCGGGCGCGCGGGCGGCCAACGACCGGCGCAGCAGTGGCGCGCCGTGCACCCGAGCCAGCGCGTGGGCCGAACGCCACCCGCCGGTCCGGCACTACGGTGTGCCTGCCGCCGTCGGCTGTGACGTTGGCACCGGGATAAACTAATTAATCAACTTCGACCACACCCACACGAACGTAGCTAGAGTCCACACAGCTGCTCGTGAACACACATCTTCTAACGGTGCAGCACACACGGCATTGAGATGCTTATTTCGACGGGCGCGTTGCGTTAGACAATTAGACGTGTCCATCCGATCAAATCAGAAAACGTATCGCGAGCCCGATCGACGCCACGATTGGGAGATCGAGTCGGTCAACCGCTGTGTCGTGGCCCGCGCCTGGCCGCCTAGCTAGCCTCGTGTAACGACGTCGTACCCCCTAGCTTGGGCCTTGGCCTCCGCGACCCGGCAGAAAGAGACCAAGCTTTGCTTTCGCCGCTACCGTCGTGTGCTGGCGCCTCTGATGCCTCGCCGCTCGCCGGTGACGATTGACGAGAGACGAGAGCCAGACGGCACTGCAAGTGGAAGATGCCTTCTTCCTTAAGTTGTAACGTTGAAAGCCGTTGCGTCGTTTTGTCTGCATATGTGTATGTTTCGTTATTATTTCTAAGTTTCTCTACGTAGGTATCTGGATATCTCTAACCCCAGTGTGTTTGTCTAACTTTCAAAAGGTTAAGGATTTGTTTGTGTTATTCAGATGCTTCAGACCGCTAGATGTAAAAGGCACTATAAGTTTGGCATTCTGCTCACATTTTAAGCCGTGGCGTGTGAGATTAGCAAAGATACAGAAAAGTAGTAAGTTTGGACCACACACCGCTATATATGTCTACATGACTTCTCCATCCTGCTACACCACTAAAGGATCATGTGGTTGATCAGTTGATGGTTTTTGGATAGGTCTACTGTATCTCACACTTAAAACCAAGGCCTTACAGATGAATAGCCCAACAAAATCTGCAAACTCCATTACTCCAAGTAGGATGGCCAGCATGCATGCATTTGGAACAAAGAACCTGCCAAGAAATGTCGACATGCAAGGGGCCAATTCGTGCCCCCTGGCTTCACGAGGGTGATCTGAGGCCTCCCACGAAAAACGTGTGGGAGTGGCAAAGATTTTGTGATGCCTTTGAGCCACCCTTGACTAACACTAGAAGCCGACGCGGCTCACTGAGGTTGGCACTGCTGGGTTTAGGGCTTTGGGCCACGCGCACGTGCAACGGCGAGAGCGGGCCTCTCGTGTGACGGGATGACCGCGTGAGGCCACGGTGGATGAGCCTGGTTTGGGCCTTGTCGGACCGAGCGACTAATTTGTTTATTGGTCCAGGCGTGGCCTAATTTGGTCCAAGTGTGATCCATTTCCACCTTCCCCTTTTTTCTACTCCCTCCGTCCTACGATATAAGCATTTCTCGATTTCTGTGCATCATTTTTGATCGCTCGTCTTATTTAAAAAATTTATAAAAATATAAAAACTATTATGGTGTACTTAAAATATATTCGATGATAAAACATGTCATAACAAAATAAATAATATTTTCATAACTTTTTTGAATAAGACGAACGGTTAAACGTGAACGAAAAAAGTCAACGAATGCTTACATTATGGGACGGAGGGAGTATTTTTTTCTTCTCCTTTTGTTTTCTAGCAGATATCAATATATTCGCGCGTGTCGCGCGTGCTACCTTTATTATGGGGTTATTTAGATTATTTGGTTGATGGGTATGTGGTGTGGATAAAGAAATTCCATTGTAAGAAAAGTAATACCAAAACAGCAACATCGTTTTTTCTTGTTTGTGAAAACTTTTCACGTCCTTTGCACCGTTAGACTTGACATATGAGTCCTCTGTAAGGGGTTAATAGGAATTATTTCTATAAGAAGTGTTTTTAAAATAACCAATCCTTATAGTATAGATTATCCTTTTCATTCTTTTGAGTATTATTATTATTTTATTATCCTCTCTTTTATTTTTATTTTCAGTAATTTTCAATGTTCCCCCTTTGTATTTTATTCTATTTTATTATTTTATTTTCTTATCATTTTTCCTTTTATTTTCAGTAATATTATTTCTTCTTTTATTTTATTTTTTATCATATACTAACTTGTTCGCGATGCTAGTATAGTTTGTTTCTCTGTAAGAATAATTTGTTCATTGATGTGGAGATGTTTTTTCTTCATATTTCCTTTGTTCATTTTTTTAGTTTGATGCCATATTGCATGGCACTGCAAACTCTTTTTCTTTTTGGCTGTGTGTCGCTTGACAGAGGCCGGGATATTTTCAGGCAGGTGTATCACCTCGATGTATCTAACTGAAAATTAATAAAGTATCTCATTTCCCAAAAAAAAGCAATAAAATCCTTGCCAAGTAAGGTTACTGGTTTGGTTTTGCAAAAGAACAGACTTTGCTCATTGATCTTACTAGCCCTAGAGAGGAAATCCAAACATAAATGAGCCACCTTCTGTTTGATGAGGAAAAGTAATTGAAACCCACGACAATAAAAAACCATGCACAATTAACCACTAATTAGGATCTGCATGAACACCCCGGTGGCAGGTGAGGTTGGAAATCGAAGACCAAATGATGGAATTTATGCCATTTAGCTAAAACCGAACTTCTATAGTAACCCAAACTAAAGTTTGAGGCGGAATCATCACCCGGATGGACATTGAAACTGAAGGTCTCTCCGTCTTTTTGCATGAGCTATGGAATTGTATGGCAGACGAGGACGAACGAGATGCCAACAAAAATCGTGATGTGGACCGGCAAGCATGAGTGTAGCATTAGGCTAGTGGAGGAAAACTATATCTCTGTTAAGTTACTGTAAATTAGAGCATCTCCAACAGCTCTCAATAAAAACCTCTCAATAACTAATTTTGGAAATAAAACTAAAAAATAGTGCTCCAACAGATGTCTAATCGATCTCATGCCCAAAACCAGGGGTAACCTGAGCCAAATACTGGCCTTTTCTCTGAAATCCTAATCCACCGTGTCGTTGTTTCCATGGACCAGAAAAAATACGGAAACAGAAAAAAAGAACACCGAAGGAGGCCACGTGAATTTTTTACACGGAGAAAACTCTGACGGAAAAAAGGAAAATCAATATTTAGGCCACTGATTGCTGATGTGACGATACTTCAACTTTTTTAGGAAACCAACTTTAATTTTTGGGAACGGTTGGATGGGCGTTTTATTTTTGCTCCTAATAACTTTTAGGTTGGTGCCAACTAAGTTTTTGGATACTAGTGGCCCTATTCGCTTGACTTATGCTTATCAGCCAACAATAAGTCAAGCGAACAAGACCACTATTTTTTAGACACTTTTGAAGATGCTCTTAGCACATGTATGTGGACCTAAATGGGATCTCTATTCTTGAGTGGTCCATCAATGACTTGATCAGAAGAAGAAAAAAAAATGATAGGCCAAGAAGGTGAAATGCATAGCAAGGTGGGCAACCAAACACGGTACCTTTTCTAGCATTGCCAGACCATTTTGCAATGTACCCTTGCCCACCGAGCTTTGGTTGATAGGGTCCAAACACACCATGTTACATATATACTGACAGTCTCAGTATATTATTTAGACGTCTTTAAATATTCATGCCACTTATTAGACTGCCTCCGTTGAAAATTTACCATAAACTTTTGCCTTCTAGGGCATGCCATCCTTAGCGCCCTTTTCATTTTACTATGTTAGTCATATTGTATCATGAAGATGTGAGCTACCCACTCAATGGTGGGGATACAATTATGAACTATCGAGTCTTTTTGGCTCAATGCCAGGTTGCATGCCGCTAGACTTTACATCTCAAAGGTTGCCTCTCTTTGATTCAGCGATCCCTCTCTCCGAGTCACATTTGATCGGGACCTCGGTCCTTCATGCCATCGTGAACCAACATGATAAATCTTAGGCACCGCGGTGATGCTTCAAGGCAGAGTTCCGTATAGAAACCGAACAATTCCTGAAGTTTGGCGAGGGAGATCATGTACTGTACGTTCGCGGACCAAGAAGCAAAGCATGCAAACTACTCTCTGTTTGGGACTTTGGGTTCAAGTTGACGAGGGGACTTACAGCCGCCACAATCGTCGAAGCAGTCGCAGAGGCCGGAGGACCACGCGCCGACCGCCGGGTTCCCCTGCACGCCCATGGCGCTGATGGTCATCGCGACGACGCCCTCACGCCGACGCGGCGCCTTGCTCTTCGGGCTGTGGAGTGGCTAGAAGTCTAGAACTCGGTGAGAGATCGAGCAGAAGGGAACCGCGCGCGCTCGGCTGCGTTAGTTCCTCGCTCTGTGTACGCGAGCCGGGCGGTGGGCGCGCGCGTGCGGTATTTAACGGAAGCGCTTGCCCGGGCGCGCGGGCGGCCAACGACCGGCGCAGCAGTGGCGCGCCGTGCACCCGAGCCAGCGCGTGGGCCGAACGCCACCCGCCGGTCCGGCACTACGGTGTGCCTGCCGCCGTCGGCTGTGACGTTGGCACCGGGATAAACTAATTAATCAACTTCGACCACACCCACACGAACGTAGCTAGAGTCCACACAGCTGCTCGTGAACACACATCTTCTAACGGTGCAGCACACACGGCATTGAGATGCTTATTTCGACGGGCGCGTTGCGTTAGACAATTAGACGTGTCCATCCGATCAAATCAGAAAACGTATCGCGAGCCCGATCGACGCCACGATTGGGAGATCGAGTCGGTCAACCGCTGTGTCGTGGCCCGCGCCTGGCCGCCTAGCTAGCCTCGTGTAACGACGTCGTACCCCCTAGCTTGGGCCTTGGCCTCCGCGACCCGGCAGAAAGAGACCAAGCTTTGCTTTCGCCGCTACCGTCGTGTGCTGGCGCCTCTGATGCCTCGCCGCTCGCCGGTGACGATTGACGAGAGACGAGAGCCAGACGGCACTGCAAGTGGAAGATGCCTTCTTCCTTAAGTTGTAACGTTGAAAGCCGTTGCGTCGTTTTGTCTGCATATGTGTATGTTTCGTTATTATTTCTAAGTTTCTCTACGTAGGTATCTGGATATCTCTAACCCCAGTGTGTTTGTCTAACTTTCAAAAGGTTAAGGATTTGTTTGTGTTATTCAGATGCTTCAGACCGCTAGATGTAAAAGGCACTATAAGTTTGGCATTCTGCTCACATTTTAAGCCGTGGCGTGTGAGATTAGCAAAGATACAGAAAAGTAGTAAGTTTGGACCACACACCGCTATATATGTCTACATGACTTCTCCATCCTGCTACACCACTAAAGGATCATGTGGTTGATCAGTTGATGGTTTTTGGATAGGTCTACTGTATCTCACACTTAAAACCAAGGCCTTACAGATGAATAGCCCAACAAAATCTGCAAACTCCATTACTCCAAGTAGGATGGCCAGCATGCATGCATTTGGAACAAAGAACCTGCCAAGAAATGTCGACATGCAAGGGGCCAATTCGTGCCCCCTGGCTTCACGAGGGTGATCTGAGGCCTCCCACGAAAAACGTGTGGGAGTGGCAAAGATTTTGTGATGCCTTTGAGCCACCCTTGACTAACACTAGAAGCCGACGCGGCTCACTGAGGTTGGCACTGCTGGGTTTAGGGCTTTGGGCCACGCGCACGTGCAACGGCGAGAGCGGGCCTCTCGTGTGACGGGATGACCGCGTGAGGCCACGGTGGATGAGCCTGGTTTGGGCCTTGTCGGACCGAGCGACTAATTTGTTTATTGGTCCAGGCGTGGCCTAATTTGGTCCAAGTGTGATCCATTTCCACCTTCCCCTTTTTTCTACTCCCTCCGTCCTACGATATAAGCATTTCTCGATTTCTGTGCATCATTTTTGATCGCTCGTCTTATTTAAAAAATTTATAAAAATATAAAAACTATTATGGTGTACTTAAAATATATTCGATGATAAAACATGTCATAACAAAATAAATAATATTTTCATAACTTTTTTGAATAAGACGAACGGTTAAACGTGAACGAAAAAAGTCAACGAATGCTTACATTATGGGACGGAGGGAGTATTTTTTTCTTCTCCTTTTGTTTTCTAGCAGATATCAATATATTCGCGCGTGTCGCGCGTGCTACCTTTATTATGGGGTTATTTAGATTATTTGGTTGATGGGTATGTGGTGTGGATAAAGAAATTCCATTGTAAGAAAAGTAATACCAAAACAGCAACATCGTTTTTTCTTGTTTGTGAAAACTTTTCACGTCCTTTGCACCGTTAGACTTGACATATGAGTCCTCTGTAAGGGGTTTATCAGTATATTATTTAGACGTCTTTAAATATTCATGCCACTTATTAGACTGCCTCCGTTGAAAATTTACCATAAACTTTTGCCTTCTAGGGCATGCCATCCTTAGCGCCCTTTTCATTTTACTATGTTAGTCATATTGTATCATGAAGATGTGAGCTACCCACTCAATGGTGGGGATACAATTATGAACTATCGAGTCTTTTTGGCTCAATGCCAGGTTGCATGCCGCTAGACTTTACATCTCAAAGGTTGCCTCTCTTTGATTCAGCGATCCCTCTCTCCGAGTCACATTTGATCGGGACCTCGGTCCTTCATGCCATCGTGAACCAACATGATAAATCTTAGGCACCGCGGTGATGCTTCAAGGCAGAGTTCCGTATAGAAACCGAACAATTCCTGAAGTTTGGCGAGGGAGATCATGTACTGTACGTTCGCGGACCAAGAAGCAAAGCATGCAAACTACTCTCTGTTTGGGACTTTGGGTTCAAGTTGACGAGGGGACTTACAGCCGCCACAATCGTCGAAGCAGTCGCAGAGGCCGGAGGACCACGCGCCGACCGCCGGGTTCCCCTGCACGCCCATGGCGCTGATGGTCATCGCGACGACGCCCTCACGCCGACGCGGCGCCTTGCTCTTCGGGCTGTGGAGTGGCTAGAAGTCTAGAACTCGGTGAGAGATCGAGCAGAAGGGAACCGCGCGCGCTCGGCTGCGTTAGTTCCTCGCTCTGTGTACGCGAGCCGGGCGGTGGGCGCGCGCGTGCGGTATTTAACGGAAGCGCTTGCCCGGGCGCGCGGGCGGCCAACGACCGGCGCAGCAGTGGCGCGCCGTGCACCCGAGCCAGCGCGTGGGCCGAACGCCACCCGCCGGTCCGGCACTACGGTGTGCCTGCCGCCGTCGGCTGTGACGTTGGCACCGGGATAAACTAATTAATCAACTTCGACCACACCCACACGAACGTAGCTAGAGTCCACACAGCTGCTCGTGAACACACATCTTCTAACGGTGCAGCACACACGGCATTGAGATGCTTATTTCGACGGGCGCGTTGCGTTAGACAATTAGACGTGTCCATCCGATCAAATCAGAAAACGTATCGCGAGCCCGATCGACGCCACGATTGGGAGATCGAGTCGGTCAACCGCTGTGTCGTGGCCCGCGCCTGGCCGCCTAGCTAGCCTCGTGTAACGACGTCGTACCCCCTAGCTTGGGCCTTGGCCTCCGCGACCCGGCAGAAAGAGACCAAGCTTTGCTTTCGCCGCTACCGTCGTGTGCTGGCGCCTCTGATGCCTCGCCGCTCGCCGGTGACGATTGACGAGAGACGAGAGCCAGACGGCACTGCAAGTGGAAGATGCCTTCTTCCTTAAGTTGTAACGTTGAAAGCCGTTGCGTCGTTTTGTCTGCATATGTGTATGTTTCGTTATTATTTCTAAGTTTCTCTACGTAGGTATCTGGATATCTCTAACCCCAGTGTGTTTGTCTAACTTTCAAAAGGTTAAGGATTTGTTTGTGTTATTCAGATGCTTCAGACCGCTAGATGTAAAAGGCACTATAAGTTTGGCATTCTGCTCACATTTTAAGCCGTGGCGTGTGAGATTAGCAAAGATACAGAAAAGTAGTAAGTTTGGACCACACACCGCTATATATGTCTACATGACTTCTCCATCCTGCTACACCACTAAAGGATCATGTGGTTGATCAGTTGATGGTTTTTGGATAGGTCTACTGTATCTCACACTTAAAACCAAGGCCTTACAGATGAATAGCCCAACAAAATCTGCAAACTCCATTACTCCAAGTAGGATGGCCAGCATGCATGCATTTGGAACAAAGAACCTGCCAAGAAATGTCGACATGCAAGGGGCCAATTCGTGCCCCCTGGCTTCACGAGGGTGATCTGAGGCCTCCCACGAAAAACGTGTGGGAGTGGCAAAGATTTTGTGATGCCTTTGAGCCACCCTTGACTAACACTAGAAGCCGACGCGGCTCACTGAGGTTGGCACTGCTGGGTTTAGGGCTTTGGGCCACGCGCACGTGCAACGGCGAGAGCGGGCCTCTCGTGTGACGGGATGACCGCGTGAGGCCACGGTGGATGAGCCTGGTTTGGGCCTTGTCGGACCGAGCGACTAATTTGTTTATTGGTCCAGGCGTGGCCTAATTTGGTCCAAGTGTGATCCATTTCCACCTTCCCCTTTTTTCTACTCCCTCCGTCCTACGATATAAGCATTTCTCGATTTCTGTGCATCATTTTTGATCGCTCGTCTTATTTAAAAAATTTATAAAAATATAAAAACTATTATGGTGTACTTAAAATATATTCGATGATAAAACATGTCATAACAAAATAAATAATATTTTCATAACTTTTTTGAATAAGACGAACGGTTAAACGTGAACGAAAAAAGTCAACGAATGCTTACATTATGGGACGGAGGGAGTATTTTTTTCTTCTCCTTTTGTTTTCTAGCAGATATCAATATATTCGCGCGTGTCGCGCGTGCTACCTTTATTATGGGGTTATTTAGATTATTTGGTTGATGGGTATGTGGTGTGGATAAAGAAATTCCATTGTAAGAAAAGTAATACCAAAACAGCAACATCGTTTTTTCTTGTTTGTGAAAACTTTTCACGTCCTTTGCACCGTTAGACTTGACATATGAGTCCTCTGTAAGGGGTTAATAGGAATTATTTCTATAAGAAGTGTTTTTAAAATAACCAATCCTTATAGTATAGATTATCCTTTTCATTCTTTTGAGTATTATTATTATTTTATTATCCTCTCTTTTATTTTTATTTTCAGTAATTTTCAATGTTCCCCCTTTGTATTTTATTCTATTTTATTATTTTATTTTCTTATCATTTTTCCTTTTATTTTCAGTAATATTATTTCTTCTTTTATTTTATTTTTTATCATATACTAACTTGTTCGCGATGCTAGTATAGTTTGTTTCTCTGTAAGAATAATTTGTTCATTGATGTGGAGATGTTTTTTCTTCATATTTCCTTTGTTCATTTTTTTAGTTTGATGCCATATTGCATGGCACTACACTTTAATGACGTCTAAAGACTCTCTCTCTCTCTCTCTCTCTCTCTGGGTGAGACATTCGATTGGGACATCGGTGCTCGGCCCCATCTTGAATATGATAAATGTTAGCTACACCAGGATGATGTTTGAAAGAGTTACATAGAAGACCAAACTCGTGTGGACACCGAACAATTCTTGTGGACACACACACACGATCTTCACTTATCTACACACAACTTATGATATTATTGAAATGAAATGGAAAGTTGTGCGCGCGTGCGCACACTCTTGTTATATATTCTTCACGGAAATATGTGACTGCGAATGATTGTTGTAACACCATATACATAGGTCGAACAAACACGCGACAACATCGTCGAATTATTATAAATATAGAGGTCTCAGAAACTTTGACACACTGCAAGGACGACGTACGCCCAGCTGCATCTGCCGCATGCAAACGGACGCACACGCACTAACGCGACATCCCCGGATTCATCTCAGGCGGTGCGGTTGCAGTCCGCCTCTCCGCGTTGCGGTCCCACCCTGCAAGCAAGAGTACAAACGAGAAAGATCATCGTTGACAGTTCAACGCCCTGACGAGAAGACACAAGAGAGAAAGCAAGCCACCGCGACGGGCGGTGTTCATGCGTCGTCAACCTCGACTCTGAAGATCAATTGGTAATTTGCTACACATAGGAAGCTACGAAAGCACGCGTTACGTACCGACGGACATGTCGAAGCCGCGGGCCTTGAGCTCGCGGTACTCCGATCCTGGCAGAGCGCGCAGGCCTCGCAGCAGAAGTGGACGCAGCAGTCGGCGCAGGGCTCCTCCGTGAGCCCGTACTGCGACCGCAGCTTGGAGCGGTAGCAGCAGGAGTAGAGGCAGCCCAGCCCCATCCACTGTAGACAGCAGTACAGCGTCCCGCTGACGCAGCAGGAGGTGGCTCCCTTGTCGACGATGTTGGCGATCCTCCCGAAGGTGACGCACGGGCACCAGTACGTGAGGCAGCCTGCACGAGCAGCACATCCCATGTCACGTAGGCTCTCGCGCACATACTAGCAACAACGACGTGGACAAGCTGATAAAGCTATGTAAACTTTTAGGCTTACCCAAACCACGGTATTTGAAAATAAAATATCTGTTTTTTATTATGTTCCAATTACATATGATTTTGTAGATGGGCAATATAAGTATCTCAGGATGAAATTCTCTAAAAATAGCCTTCCAAACCTACTACGCCTCTCACATCTTCTACGTCTCGCAGTTGTGGCTAGCGCACCCTCCTTCCAAACCTTTTTTTATAAGTGGCTCAACCATTCCAACTCCTTTCTTTGGAGAGGGTTCGGGGGAACCTTTCTTTCCGCCTCCAATGGATCATGGCCCCAGTGGGCCAAACCGAGGTGCGCTCTATCTTTTTGTTGGCATCCCATGATGGTCAATGATGAGCGGACCGGTTGCGATACTTCGGCGCTACGGCAACCAGTTTGGCTTCTTTTTAGTCGGTGTGGGAGTGTCGGTCGACTTGTGACGACTTGCTGCATAGTCACTACGACGGATCTCACATGGCGGCGATCTATATTTGTGTGCATGCAGTGGTTCTTTTCGTTTGGCGTGGCTTAGTGGTGTAGATGTAAACGACAATGTAGTTCTTGAAGACTTAGAGGACGATGGAAGGTTTGGTGGGGACGACTTGCGTGGGTGTTTTTTTTTCTTTTGCGGTGTCCTTTCTAATTCTAACTCATGAGACTGGTGATTACGTGCGGGTTGTGGTCCAGTTGGATTACGTGCGGGTTGTGCTTGACTCTTTTTCCGCAGTCGTGTTGTCTTTGGTGCCAATTTTCTTGTTGGATTCATTGTTGTGAGATCATCTTTATCCTTATTTTTGGTTGAAAATTCTTGTGCGTGTTCTCTCTTTTGCCATGGCGGGTCTATAAATATCGTTCCCCTCCTTAGAAGCATCATTGTGTGGAGAATTCACCCCTTTGGCGGTCACTTATCTTGCTGGCTTCGGTGGTGCATGCTTTATTGATTTATTAGTGGTCGTCGTGTTATTACTTGCATCTAGGGGCGGAGCCAGCAGCAGGGCTAGAGAGGCTGGCCCCCTTGCAACCAATGGAACCCCCTAAGCCCCCTACAACTTCTAACCAATAGGTGAAGAGGAAGAAGAAGGAAAGGAGGAAGAAGAAGGAAAAGAAAAGGAGGAGGAAAAAGTAAAAGAAGAAGCAACCCAGCCCCCCAACTTTGAATCAGGCTTCGCCACTACTTGCATCATGTGTTTTTTTCTTATGTATTTGTCATTCGTCGTTGTATGTGTTTCTTCTCTATCAATAAATATGTCTGGCCGCAATCTTCGATTTACTACAGACACCTTTTCTGTCCATGGTGCTGCGTCACCTTATTTTGGGCCAATGGGCCATGTATCAAGTTGGGTCCATTATGGACGCGTCCTAGGGTTGTAGGACGACCCCCACCAGGTCCTAGTCGTCCTCCACCACCTGTGGTTGTCCTCCCTTGTTTTATCCCTTAGCCGCCGCCAAGAACACTTGGGTTTTGTTTAGATCAAGTTTAGCCATTGCTACTTGCTTGTAAGCGCGCGTGCTGGTCCAGCCGCCCGTCTTCGAGTCGACGGAACCCCACTTCGTTGGTGATTGATTTTGAGATTGAGACACTTCATTCCCATCTAGTAAATTCAGTACTTGTATCATACTTGTTCTTGCTAGTTCTTCGATTGCTTGCAGGAACGGGTGTCGCGCTCCACAAGATCGCGACAACCAAAGAAGGTGGTATATCGGTCGCTAAGGCGTAGTCTTTGCAAGGTTGTAGTCGGGCCGTGAACGTCGTCTCCTCCAATCGAGTTATCCCCGTACCTCTCATCGAAAGATCGGGCACAAACCCTAGCGGGTTCACATCATGTCTGACGATTGACTTGGGCAGTTGCCTTTTAAAAAAAACATATATACGATATATCAGTGTTCAGTGCATATGGCTAAAGATTTTTATCTCATTTTTCTATTGATAGAAATTATTGGTGCGTCCTTTCGTCTTTCTTTTATGTAATCACTGTGTGTACCATTTACATGGAGGTCGGTAACTTTTCAAGTTTTATTGTCTTAGAACTTTCGACAACCGACGGACGCACCGGTTATTAAAAGATTATCCCTCTTACGACTCCAACTGTTAGGCTCTTTTTTCGTCAAACCACGCTTGCCGAAACCAAATTTGACATACCCTTTGAAGTATGAACCTAGGACTCATCATCGTCAAAACAACGACGTCGTGATCGCCGGCAGCCTGTTCGCTTGGCTTATCAGCCACCAGGCAGCAGTATTTTTTTTTCTCAGCAGAAATCAGCACTAGTCATCAACCAGCAGTATTTCTCTCTCAGCACAAATAAGCACCAGTCAGCAGCCACCAACCAAGGGAACAGACCGAAACGAGGACAGCGTGGGCGTATCATGCCGACATATTTGCTAGTATTTTAAAATTAATGAAACTTCTCTTTTCAGAAAAAACAAACGTAGTTCTGTGGTTAGGTTGGAGACTGGAGTTGAACAACTTACAGCCGCCACAATCGTCGAAGCAGTCGCAGAGGCCGGAGGACCACGCGCCATTGGCCATGGCAGGCAGGTCCGCGCCGTGGGCTGTGTAGTGGCTTGCGAGTTGCGCTCGGTGAGAGAGCAGCAGGATGCAGGAACACCTCGCGTTCGGCTGCGATGCTCTGTGTCACTGTGCGCGCCAACCGGGGTGTGCTGAGGGTGCGTTATTTAACAACGGCTCGCCTGTTTGGACGCGGCCGACGACCGGCCTGCGGTGCACACGGGCCAGCGTGGGCCGAACGTCACCCGCCGGTCGGGAGCTACGTCGACCGCGACGACGTCACCGGGATAAGCGTGATGCTAATGATGATTAGCTGAAAATCAAATTTGTTTCTTTGCGAAAAATCACAGGCAGGCAGCCACTCAGATCTGTATCATTCTTCTTCAACCGTTCAGATAGCTCACCAAGCACTGTAGATCTTTTAAGTCCTCGTCGCTCACCTATAAAGAGACGAGATCCAGACGGCACTGCGAATGGAAGATGCCTTTCTTTCTTCCTCGATCAAGTTGTAACAGTTGAAGCCGTTGCATTGTTTTATCTGCGCATGTGATATTTTTCTTTTTTTTCCTATACAATCTACATATTTGGATGTCTCTATTACCCCAGTGATTATCTAACGTTCAAGTGATTAACATATTTGGATACCTCTATTATCCCAGTGATTATCTATATATTTTGTTTATGTTTCACATGCTATCTCAAACCACTAGATGTAAAAAGTAGTAGTAAATTTGGCATTCTAATCGCACTTTATGCTCTGTCGTGTGGGATTAGCAGAGATGTACAAATTAGCAACTTTGGCATCCATTCTCTTTCAACACCTGCATCTCAATATTTTTTAAAAAATAAAACACCCCGATTTTACAAAGGTTTTGCTCGGAGCACATGCACAGCTATATCTGATCCGACTCTGGACTGATTGATTGAAAGAGTTCCAACGAAGACAAGATCCAGACGGCACTGGAAATGGGAGATGCATTTCTTTCCTCCTCAAGTTGTAACGGTGGATGCATTCATTTCTTTCCTCCTCAAGTTGTAACGGTGGAAACCGTTGCATTGTTTTATCTGTGCATGTGATATTTTTTCTTTTTTTTTCCTATACAATCTACATATTTGGATATCTCTATTACCCCATTGATTATCTAGCTTTCAAGTGATTGGCATTTTTTTGCGGGCGATTAATATTTTGTTTATGTTTCAGATGCTATCTAAACCTCCTAGATGTAAAAGGTACTCCCTCCGTCCTATAATATAAGGCATTCTAGAGTTTTTAGGACATATTAGAGAGACTAACAAAAGACGTATATACACCTGAGTTATTACGTGAAAAGTTGTATTGTCAGTTGTTTTAACGACAGTTGCGAGTACCAATGGGCCAACTTGTATTTATCCACCAATCAGCCAAAGTAACCACGCTAGCTCCAAGAATAGTTAAAAGGATAATGGTTTAAATATAACAAGAATGTCTTGTATTTGAGTACAAATTTTGAACTCTAGAATGCTTTGTATTACAGGATGGAGAGAGTAGTAAAATTTGCCATTCTGATCTAACTTTATGCTCTGACAGTCTAACGTGTGTGATTATCAGAGATGTAAAAATTAGTAACTTTAGATCCATTCTCTTTCAACACCTGCGTCTCAATTTTTTTTTGAAAAAAAATAAAGGACCCCGATGTTACAAACGTTTTGCTTGGAGCACATGCACAGCTATATCTGATCGATGCAACTCTGGATTGAAGTGGCTGATGGATATCTTTTAAGAGTTCCAGGGGAGGAGCCCCTAGTTTGATTGAATTCTAATAAAAGAACAAAAGCATCATCGTTTTCAGAGTTTACAAGTTCCGCCGAGGAGAACTACAGTTCCATCCAGTAACAGATAAAACAATAGACAAGGCAAGTGGCCCACACTTGAACCAAAGCCATACAAATGAACAGATCTCCACTCTCCCTCTAAAAAAGACTATCTGCGGACTCCGAGCGGGCAACTAGGCATGCATTTGGAACGAATAATATTCCGAGAATTATCGATATGCAAGGTGCCGATTCAAGGTGACCGCCTTACTTGTGACTTCGCGAGGATATTTGGAACCAACGAATCAACGATCTTCCGATAACTATCGACATTCAACAAGGTAGCCACCTTACTTGACTTCGCGAGGATGGCTGAGGAGTCCGATTTTCTGTTGGTTAAAATACCGGATATTTATGCTCCTTCAACTATTTCCTTCTCACTCTCTGAGCGGTTTTGAAGGTAGTTCCTTACAATCTGTCGCCACGTTACCTCTTTACCCTCACCAATCACAAATTCACAATCTATCTCGGGATGAGAATGGGCGGGTCGACCCATTGGGTAGTTGGCCCGGCCCATAAAAATAAGGCCAATGGGTCGTACGGGTCGAACTCAAACAAAAAATAGGGCCATAGAGCCGGACCCTACCGACCCAATGGGTATGATAGGACCGACCCAAAAGTCTCACGTAATTTACATCCATATGTAGTTTCACGTATAAAAATTAACTTTGCATCTCTATGCATGGGTGCACACAAGATGTTGGTCGAATAAATTTTTCTTTTCATATTGATGCCCAGCAGCACATGTACAATATTTTTTCCTTCTTTACATGTAATTACCGGTAGTGTTATAGCAACACAATTATTTTTCTTTTTATAAATTAGCAATTGTCAAGTAACAACATGGCCAAAACTTATCCAATTGTTTGCTTAAGCACAGCCTAAAGGGTGAAGAAAGAAGTCTACATAGCCCTCCAAACTATTGGACGTGGAACACTTCACCCCCCAAAGTATAAAACCGGGTAACCAACCCCCTAAAATATAGAAACCGGTGCACATAACCCGGGTTTGTGTAAATTTGTTTGCAAAACCACCTCGGGTTTGTGTAAATTTGTTTGCAAAACCACCTCAGAAAACCACCCTAGGGGGTTATGTGCACCGGTTTCTATATTTTAGGGGGCTGGTTACCCGGTTTTATACTTTGGGGGGTGAAGTGTTCCACGTCCAATAGTTTGGAGGGCTATGTAGACTTCTTTTAAAGGTGAATAAGACCGACCCATATTATTCATTGGGTCATCGAGGCCGTAGCTAAAGACTAAATTGGGGCCCACACTTGAACCAAAGCCATACAAATGAACAGATCTCCACTCTCCCTCTAAAAAAGACTATCTGCGGACTCAGACTAGGCATGCATTTGGAACGAATAATATTCCGAGAATTATCGATATGCAAGGTGCCGATTCAAGGTGACCGCCTTACTTGTGACTTCGCGAGGATATTTGGAACCAACGAATCAACGATCTTCCGATAACTATCGACATTCAACAAGGTAGCCACCTTACTTGACTTCGCGAGGATGGCTGAGGAGTCCGATTTTCTGTTGGTTAAAATACCGGATATTTATGCTCCTTCAACTATTTCCTTCTCACTCTCTGAGCGGTTTTGAAGGTAGTTCCTTACAATCTGTCGCCACGTTACCTCTTTACCCTCACCAATCACAAATTCACAATCTATCTCGGGATGAGAATGGGCGGGTCGACCCATTGGGTAGTTGGCCCGGCCCATAAAAATAAGGCCAATGGGTCGTACGGGTCGAACTCAAACAAAAAATAGGGCCATAGAGCCGGACCCTACCGACCCAATGGGTATGATAGGACCGACCCAAAAGTCTCACGTAATTTACATCCATATGTAGTTTCACGTATAAAAATTAACTTTGCATCTCTATGCATGGGTGCACACAAGATGTTGGTCGAATAAATTTTTCTTTTCATATTGATGCCCAGCAGCACATGTACAATATTTTTTCCTTCTTTACATGTAATTACCGGTAGTGTTATAGCAACACAATTATTTTTCTTTTTATAAATTAGCAATTGTCAAGTAACAACATGGCCAAAACTTATCCAATTGTTTGCTTAAGCACAGCCTAAAGGGTGAAGAAAGAAGTCTACATAGCCCTCCAAACTATTGGACGTGGAACACTTCACCCCCCAAAGTATAAAACCGGGTAACCAACCCCCTAAAATATAGAAACCGGTGCACATAACCCGGGTTTGTGTAAATTTGTTTGCAAAACCACCTCGGGTTTGTGTAAATTTGTTTGCAAAACCACCTCGGGTTTGTGTAAATTTGTTTGCAAAACCACCTCGGGTTTGTGTAAATTTGTTTGCAAAACCACCTCGGGTTTGTGTAAATTTGTTTGCAAAACCACCTCGGGTTTGTGTAAATTTGTTTGCAAAACCACCTCGGGTTTGTGTAAATTTGTTTGCAAAACCACCTCAGAAAACCACCCTAGGGGGTTATGTGCACCGGTTTCTATATTTTAGGGGGCTGGTTACCCGGTTTTATACTTTGGGGGGTGAAGTGTTCCACGTCCAATAGTTTGGAGGGCTATGTAGACTTCTTTTAAAGGTGAATAAGACCGACCCATATTATTCATTGGGTCATCGAGGCCGTAGCTAAAGACTAAATTGGGTCGGCCCATGGCCCTCTAAAATTGACCTTGAGGCCATGGGGCCGGGTCCAAGGCCAGGGCCGGGCCGGCCCATTCCCATCCTGAAATCTATCGCTTTTCCTCCTCTCCATATTTAGCACATCTCCGAGTTCCGTCGCCATGGGGGCTTCTTCCTCTTACGGAGTTTTTTTATTTTTATTTTTAAGTAAACCCTACGTGTTTTTTTAAGCCTCTCATCTTTTTTTAGTAAACCCTATGAGTTTATTTAAAGCCTCTCATCTAGATACAACTGTAGTATCTATTCATGCGTACGACCAAATTTATAACTACACACAGATACGAAGACTGCGTCCTTTTGAAGATCACCGAAGCCAATCATGGCTCCGTAGACAACGGGTGCGTCACAATCCCTTTGTGGCTCCGTGCAAAAGAGGCAGCAAACTTTATTTCTTGGGCATGCCTACACGCAGATACGAATATTGCGTCTTTCTGAAGATCACCAAAGCCACTCATGGCTCCGTAGTTTTTTTTAGAATTACATAGTACAACGGAGGCGTTCACGCACGCACGCACACTCACCCGTTGAATACACGCACGTAAATCCTATCACTATGAGCATTTTCGAAGGACTGAGCACCCGACAGATTTGGAGATTCCCGAAGTCACTATTGACGCCTCATTGTCGAGGAGAACGCCGCTTACCACTTAACATATAGCGCCGGTAAATATGAGAAAATTCCACTTAACACATAGCACCGGTAAATACTGAAAAATCCTCGAAAAAGGTCTCACCACACCGTCCTCGGATTGAACCGCAAGCAAATTCGCTCATGGCTCCGTGGATGACTACGATTGCCAACTGAGCTAGGGCTCGTTCTCAGTAAACCCTACGAGTTAAAAGAGATGCCGAGTTAAAACACTATTGGGCCGGCTCACCGGGGCTGCTGACACTGCTAAGTTTGGGCTACATGAAACGTGCTACACTGGGGGGCTCACGGGCTAGCTGGGCCTGAAAAAGCGCTAAGTCTAACGAACGACAGGTCGCGCCAGCGGCTGAGCGCGCGACCCCGGCCCATACGGCCCACGAAGGCGCGGCGGCCGACGCCGCCGCCGCCATCTTCTTCGCCGCCGGCCACCGCCAGGTTAGTGTCCGGGTTAGGGGGGTGTCGACGAATTATGTCGAGCACGTCTAACCGGGGATACCCCGAGGAGTAGATTTGCGAGGGTCTCGCCGAGTTCTAGGAACGATGGTGCACGAACAACACAATTTAGACAAGTTCGGGCCGCGTGTAGCGTAATACCCTACGTCCTCGGTCAGACCGGTTTTCAAATAAAACTAGCCGTTAGCACTCTGGGCACCCAAACCGGTCAGACCGGTTTAGGGTCTGTCAGCACACTATGTCCAAAAGGACCTCTCTCCCAAGCCTATCTCACATGGGTTGTCCTATGAGCACTTTTAGTGGTTGTCTAAACAACTTAATGTTGCATCCCTCTTGATAGTACGGCATACCTATACTCAAGATTACATATAACAATAAAATCTCCTCTTGAGCTCCATTGTCTTCATTGACGCCATACTTGATCATTCTCAACTTGAGGGCTTGCAATCCTTCTTTTCTTACTGAGCGAATTCATCTTGAGCTAGTGGCTTAGAATCTTCAAGTGTATGGTCAATTTCCCATTGCCAATTCCATAGGCCACTTTCAAACAAATAATTCACCAATGATTGGATGCACTGCATTGCTTTACTAGATGAGACTTGATTAATGTCTAGAGACCAATCCGTGATGCTAGCTTCTTCACCCTAGCAAAGTTCCTCGGCACCAGATATCTTGCCTTCTCTTTACTTAGTACCTCGTCACTAGCCATCTAGCTTGATCCCTTCCATCCTATCTTGCCACTTTAAGTTTGGCTTTGCCTTTGCATCCACATGAGATCCACATTGAAATCCATGTCTTCAACTATGAGAAATATATTCAATAACTTCAATTTAATTGTCCCAATATCTTTTGACAAGCTTCCTTCAAATGAGCCCAACACACGTTCATTTGTCATATCCTCAACTTGTCATTTCCTATATTGGTTGCATGGGATCACATCCACTTGTTTGCTTTCACACTATAAACCAATGATGAGCACCTTTACTTATCAACAAATATATTACATGAATATCCTTTGACAATAAAACCCTGCTCATATGCTTAAGCAAACAAGTTAAATCACTAATCATGTTGTCATACAAATCACCAAACACATAAGTGCCTATATGCACTTTCAACGCGTAAAATGGACGTGTGAATGGCCAGACGTGGTCTAACATGGTACTCAGAAAAATCCAGGGAAAAGGGTACTGTGGGACCAGGATCCCTAGGGCCACTCATTCAGGGATTAAACTACTCGATAAGGAATGTTTGATCTGACTACTTCAAGCTAGTCGGCTATGGTACAAGACGGCGTAGTTGATTAGGTAGACTAGTCGTATACTAGTAGGAGACTCCCCAAAGTATTCTGTTGTAGTACTCCAGGTTGTATACGACTAGGATATTGTAACCGACTTGTAACTCTGCTCCCCAGACTATAAAAGGCGGAGCAGGGACCCCTCCAAAAGAGACACCAAATACAATCAACCATACAGGACGTAGGGTATTACGCTATTCGCGGCCCGAACCTGTCTAAATTGTGTTGTTCGTGCACCATCGTTCCTAGAACTCGGCGAGACCCTCGCAAATCTACTCCTCGGGGTATCCCCGGTTAGACGTGCTCGACATAATTCGTCGACTTCTCCGATGAACTCTTTTCAAGCTCTGCCCACTCCTGCTCGGCTAGAAGTGATGGTGTTTCATCCTGCAGCATTCAAAACACAATTAATATTTGTGATTCTTCATGATACGACTACTTCAGTATCAAGACTACTTACTTCTAGCATCAGCGGTTGCTTTTTAGACAGTTCTCCAATTATTACTGGCTTTCCACTAACACCAGTAAACATGCGATTCAGTCGCATAAGGACTGTCTCATCAGAGATGTCTTCAGGAACTGTTCGAGATGGATCTGACACTCCTTCATATTGAAATCCCAGATTGACTCTTTCTTGGAGTGGCTGGATCCTCCTCTTCATGAAACTGAAAGCAATTCCGACTCCAGTGAGGCCTTTGTCTTTCAATATTTGGACCCGCTTCAACATTGCGGGTACATCTTTAGCTTCTTCAGCAGTCGGCCTGGAGTTCCAGTTCGCTTGGTTCCTTGGGTACCACCCATCTTTTTCAGGACAACTCGATGAATGGTTCCCTGCTGTTTTCAAGGCATATGCAACTGGTTATCATAACTGGCAAGATTCTTCAATAAGACTTTCAAAGAAGTTCACGACTACTTACCAATAGTAAACCACTTGGATTTCCAGTCGCCACAGGAGTCCATCAGAGGCATTTCAAACCATTTCGCCCGCATATTCTGGCGAAATTGGATTCCAGCCCCACCGACTACTTCTGTTTTTATATGGGTAGGCTGTGGCTTGATGTGGTACAAAGACCGGAATAAGGGAAGGTTAGGTTCTATACCTAAGAATGCCTCACAGGCATGAACAAAGACAGAAACGTACAAAATCCCATTGGGATTCAAGTGGTGGAGTTGGAGATCATAAAAAGCAAGGAATTCTTTGAAGAATGAAGAGATGGGTAATCCGACTCCGCGCTCACAAAAAGAGATAAAAAGTGGAATCTCTTGATTGTTTTCAGTAGGGAATTCTTGATTCCAACAGGATTTCCACTCAAGGGACACTTGGTCAAGAAGCAAACCTTGTTCCACAAGGGCGTTCAGCTCATCAGTGTTGGCGGTGCATTTCTTCCATGCCCAATGAATATATTTGTGCCACTAACTCGCTCTCATGTGTAGCATCCGTGGAACAAGAAAACCAAGTGCTCAAGCAAAAGCTTGGTTTGCTAGCTAGTGAGCATGAGTTGCTACAAGCAAAACATGAGAAACTCTTGTGTTCTCATGAAGAGATTGTAGAGGCACATGTTTTGCTAGACATAGCTCATGAGGTTATGGTAACATCGATAAAATCCTTTGAACCTCAAACTCACACATGCACATGCTCACAAGCTGAAATTATTTTATCTTGTGTTAACTCATGTTGCTCCCAAGCAACAAAATCTTGTGATGAGCATGTGATTGTAGAATCTTGTGACGACCTCATTGCTAAAGAAAATGAAGATCTCATGCAAGAGGTTGAAAGGCTAAAGAAGGACTTGATCGAGTTAAAGGGCAAGGGTCAAGTGCAACCTTCTCAAGATAACTGTGACTACATGGTGAAGAAGCTTGAGAAGAGACAAACCATCACTAGCTCAAGTCATCAGCAAGATCAAGCTCACAAGCACAAGATTCCAGCTGGTGAGAAGAAGAGTCAGTCTCTATGCATAGTTTAATTACACTATTACCAAGACTAAATATCATAGAGATTAACTTCTCTCTCATGAAACCCTTATTGTTTTTTCTCATAATAACCATGCCATATCAATAAATTTGTAGATATATCATAAAATTTATAGTCCCATAAAACTTTTTTATAAAATCACATTGAGATTGGCTTACCAACCCCTACATCGTGGAGCATAGTGCCTAACTCTCTACCCAATCAAAGATTAACTCCGTAGAACATCTCATATCGGATGCATACCCTATATTGATATTGAATATGTTGTATACGAGAAGTTTCAGAGAAAAAAAAAGAAAAAATAGATACTTAAGCCCATACGGCTTGACTTGTTTCGATACGGCTCAACAACCCAGTGTAGCTCAATAACCATACCTTTTCCCAAGCCCTAATAGCCACACCCTAACCCCAAGACAACAAGCAATGGATTTGTCTTTCGTCGCCTAAAGGAACCGCCTAGCCACCAACCACAAGATTCCTAGCAAATATGGCCACCGCGTGAATCAATAATGTTGATAAAGAAACAAGTAGAGGAGCATTGAACCCTAGATTGCTGACATCATCCACATAAAAAGAAGATTTTAAATAAAATGTATATTAAAACAAGATTACACTAGACTATACTTAGACAATATTGTTCTGCGAATATTT
>OAMR01000058.1:3377891-3390389 GCA_900205405.1 Echinochloa crus-galli
CCTCAACCTGCTCTGGTCAAGTTTGGCTTGGTTCACCTCCTGTTTTCTTGGATGCAAACATTTCCAATCGCTTTAGAGTTTCGATAATCCTCATCCACACCAAAAGCCCCTAGAGCTTCAGATGAGGGTCGCAACAAGGATACCATCCAAATTTCGCCCTTGCTAGTCAGAGACTAATCCTCAGCCACACCGTACCAACAGTCTCGCTCTATGCATATACTTCCTAGATTAGAAAAAGTTGTTTACACAGCTGTGCTAACATTGCCTAAAATTTAAATGTGCACTTGACACCCTATAGGCCAAGGCAAACATCAGTATATCACACGATTCACATACTCGTCAATGCAGATCACACCCGATGCAACCCTCATCAGACTCCTAATCTTTTTTTATATCGCATCAGACTCCTACCCAGAACACTGCAACACAGTACAGTCAAGCGATTATGCCACTTAATTCCATATGGCGGTTAATAACACCTCCCATATATTGATATACCTACTGATATTTACAGAGCTTACATACCCAGGTCGGTCTGTCTTCTAGTACATCCTCGTTACTCCTTAGCGCCAGTAAGGTTTTTAGGCACACTACTAGACACACATTAATTGATTGTCATCTTCTTTAAACCAAACTAATGACACGTTATCAAACATTTTTTTCTTCAAACCTATGTTACATCAACTCTTTCTCAAAATGCTTGCAAAGAAAGAACTGACGCTAGCAACCAATCTGTTGCTTCATCGAGACAAGCTAATCATCATGTTTCAGCTACAACCATCTTCCGCCCCAGCTCAATGACGATGCTTCATCATCAACGGTGAAAGGCTCCAAAAATTCCACCTTCCATCCCTGCCCTCCCTTCTAAAGACCGGTCTTCATGTTCTGCTCCAGGAAAGGATCCATATCGTTCTCATCTTCAATGGGATGGATCAAAATCTTCCTCACCGTCAGGCAAAACTTACTGCACGAGTTATATGATGTCTATGTCAGTCACAACCCATTAACCTCCTGTATAATTACTTTTTGAGAGGACGTGCACAAGGTAAGTAGGTAACTTACAGCCAAGGAATATCGCCGACTTCAATTGTCTCGCTTTCATCGTTGGTGAAAGCCACCTTCCATTTCTCTTTGGAGCTGAGGTCTTGTATCTCGAACATCTCTTCAATCTCACCTATCAACTGCGGATACCCGTCCAGGTTTGCTAAATCTACAGCTCTGCCCACAGCATTTCCATGCATTTGAACCTAGCAAAGAACAAACTTCAGGTTACCGTCGATGTAGTCGAAGTAGTCATCCTCGCGTACATCTTCTCGTGTGTAAGGAATTGGAAGTTTTCTGATTGCCTTCGTGTACGTGTAGCAATTGTTTGCTAATTGAATTTCCAGTTGCCTCCTCGGTCTCTATTCCATCTTGATGCGTGTGCGGAACGCTGCTTGGTGTTCGACTTTGTCTCGGACTCCATCTTGAATTGGAAACCGTGACGAACTTGGGATGATGCAAATAGCGAGCCACGCAACAGCGCCTTGCTCCTGGCGCGGATGGAAATCGACCGTACTTCAAGTGCTTCCTCCCGAATCCGAGTCGGCGAGTTCTTCTGGACAGGAGCTCGTAATTTATTCTGCCTTGATGAAACACGGCGACTTGCTTTGAGTTGGAACTCGGTGACTTGTTGATCGTCGAGTAGATTGATTCTTGATGATTGCTGTTGAAGTTTGATCCCATCGCGCCTAATGTTGAACTTCGGCGAGAGTGCCCCACGGTGGGCGCCAAGTGTCGACGAATTATGTCGAGCACGTCTAACCGGGGATACCCCGAGGAGTAGATTTGCGAGGGTCTCGCCGAGTTCTAGGAACGATGGTGCACGAACAACACAATTTAGACAGGTTTGGGCCGCGAATAGCGTAATACCCTACGTCCTGTATGGTTGATTGTATTTCGTATATCTGATGTCGTGTGTCCAACTAGGGACCCCTGCCCTCCTTTATATATCCCAGGGGGGCAAGGTTACATGGTAAGTTCCCTAGTTGGTTACAATTGGGAGTCCTAGTCCTAGTAGGAATACACGAGTAGTTGTCCGAGTAGTTCTACTAGGACTCAGTCTTCTATCTTGAGTAGTTTAATTCCTTGGATAAGTGGCCCTAGGGATCCTAGTCCCACAGGGGGCGGGTTGCCGGGGGAGATCCGTCCCCGGCGGACCTAGAGAGGGGTGGGGGGCGCGGAGGCGGCTCGGCCGGCAGCGAGGCGGCGAGCGAGCGCCGCCGTCCGGGCGGGGTAGGACGGCGGTGGGTGGTGATTCGGCGGCGGGGGTTGATGAGGAGGCGACGACGACGGCGGTCGACGAGGTTAGCGCGCGGCGGCGGAGGCGGCGGGACGCCGCCGCAGCCGAGGGAGGTGCGCGCGGGCGGCGGGGGCAAAGGGGGCCAATAGGTTAGCGTGGCGGCGGTTGGTGGGCGGCGGCGGAGGCGGGGGCTGCAGCGGGGGAGGAAGAAGAAGGGGGGAGGGGGGTCGTGCGCTCCGCAATAGAGCGACCGGTCGCGCGTTAACGCTATCCCGGAAAAAGGGTCCTGGGCGGCAAGCTCGCGAGACAACAGGGCACGGTGGGTGGATTTACGCCTCGAATCGCTCGCGCTCGGGGAGCACGTGGCAGACATAGCAGCAGGGAAAATAAACAGGCCTTCCGAACTGAACGTGGCGCTCTGGATCTTTGCAGGTGACGCATTCGAATTCGAAATTCTACAGGGGTAAAAGTAAGCGCATGGGGACAATTGTGGATAAACCGAGGAGATAGACAAACGGCAACTTGTGTTGCAGATCGTGTTTCGGTGTGGGGTTCACCAAAGGCTATCTTGACTGTCAGATGCATGGGTCTGCGGTATCAGATTCGAGTAACCAGCCATATGTGCAGTGTCCAAGAATTATGCACATGAAAACGGAAGAAGAAACAGGTGCTTTCTGATCTACAACGAATTCATTCCCAACGATCAAGAACAACTCAAAAACCAAGAATTACAGTGTTGTGCTCCCCCCGTTTCCTCAGTATCATTGGTCACACACTGTTCCGGGCACCGTTTGATCCGTGGCAACCCCTGACCTCCTTGCACACCCTCTCCAGCATCGCCAAGAAGTCCCTGACGATGACGAAGATCCGGAGCGGGCTGGCCTCCTCCCTGCCGACATCGCCGTGGTAGTACTCGGTGATGTCCCTGACGTGCGCCAGGACCCGGCGCTCGCCGTCCTCCAGCTCCCTGATCACCTCCCCGGCCTGCTCCACGAACGGGGCCATGAACGCCACGAAGCACTGGCCCCTCTCGTCGCCGGCGAGGTCCGCCCCCACCAGCGCCCCGATCCGGGACAGGCCACGCGCGAGGCCGGACACCGAGGTGGTGAGCACGTCCAGGTCCACGGTCGCCGTCTTCCTGACGTTGGTGAGCTCGGCGGCGAGCCCGGCCGCGATGTCCGGCGCCGCCTCCGCCGTGCCCGTGCCCGCGCGCGCCGGCGGCCTCTGCGACCGGACCATCTCCTGGACCACGAAGTGCAGCAGCGTGGTCTTCCCGTCGGTGCCCTTGACGTCGGCGAGCTTGAGCAGCGTGTCGAGCTTGAACGCCATGGCGCCGCCCCGCGCCGTCCCGACGTTCATCCGGTTCCCGGTCTTGAGCACGGCCTCCAGCAGCTTCAGGAACAGCTTGCTCGACATCAGCTCCCGGCACGCGTCCTTCCAGAGCCAACAAGAAACATCACCATTAGCCATAGCAATTAGTACAATTGATTGATCACGAAACTGTGATTAAATAAATCAGTGCGATTAGTTCAAGGAGCTAGAGAGAAGAGAACCGAACTGAGTTAATTAACCTGTTGGAATCCCTCCCCCCCTCCTCGCCGCCGGCCCGGCTCTCTCCTACACCCCTCCTCGCCGTCGCCCGAGCGGCCGGCCGGAAGCCCGGCGCCCGCGAGGAGGGCGACGGCGGGGCTCTCGTCCGGCCTGAGGAGGCCGCGTCGTGCGGGCGGCGCCGCCTTTCTTCTCCGGCGTGGCTTGGCTGCTCCGGCGTCGGGGTGGCCGGATCCGCGGTGCCCCGAGCTGGATCCGTGGCCCACCATGGTGGATCTGCTGCTTGGGGGTGGAGGCGGCGCGGATCTGAGTGTCCATGGTGGTGGCGGCGGCGGCCGTCGGCCAGCCTGCTGCGGGGCTGCGGCGACGCGGCAGCGGTGACGGCCAGCGGCGCGCGAGGCGGGAGGGCCGCGCGCAAGGCGAGGGGTAGCCGCGGCGTGCGACAGCGGCGGCCGGTCTGCGCGTGGGCCTGAGGGTCTAGGCGCGCGGCCTACTACGGCATCGCTGGCTGGCGGCAGGCGGTGGGGCCTGGTGGTTTCTGGTGCAGGCGGCTCTGTCCGGCGATGCTAGGGCTATCTCGGGCTTCTCCGAGTTTTTTCATGGAAGAAGCAGGCGGTGGCTGGGCTGCTCGGATCTACGGAGTCGTGGACTCCTCGCGGTGGGCGGCGGCGTGGGCGGCGGTGGCTCGCTGATGGGTGGCGGTTCTTGGCGCCTACCTTGCCTTGACTAAGTTCTGGGGAAGGATTGGGACGCCGGTGATCGTAATCGGAGAGAGTTTGGAGGTGTCCTGTGGGAGATGGTGGCTTCGACCGACGTCACGTTCAGCGTGCGGATTTTTTCCGAGGCCTAAGTGCAGCAGAGGTCCGTCGACGGGCAGCGTGGTGGCGGCCAGCGGATGTTGCGGGTTGCTTTCATCATCGACGTCCCCGTGTGAAGAGGTGGGCCTTACCAGTCTATACCGGCGCGCCGGTGAGCTGAGCAGGGTGTCACGATTCTCGTGTCGTTCGTTGGCGGTTGGGTCGAGGGGTGCCTAAGTGCCCGTCCCTCACACTACCGGTGGCGACGGCCAGAGTTGTGGTTCTTTTTGCTTCATTGACGGGCCGGCATTAGGCGGAGCTTCGGGCGAAAGTCTATTCCGACGTGGTGTCGGGGTCAACAACGACGTCGTCTTCGGATGTCGTGAACCTCCCTGGAGGCGTTGGTTGAGAAGCTCCCTGCTTGGTCTTTGATTTTCCAGGTGAAAACCTTTCTCTGGCAGATCGGAGGGGCGACGACGGCGGCTTCAGCGTCGTATATTTCTTGGAGACGTCGTCTTTGGAAATCAAGGGATCAGCTTCTACTGGAGGAGCGGTTTGAGGAGCGTTTGGAGGTTGTTTGGAGCATGGACGGAGAAGAAGATTGAAGCTTAGTCTTTCTTTTTCTTTTCTGTTAGTGTGTTTTCCTCTTGTTTTTTTGGTTTACCTTGGTGTGAGGTTTAGAGTGTAAGTGCTTTGGTGTCATGTAACCTTTGGCCATATATATCCACTTGTGGGTATAGAGGCTAGGATTTATTCCTTAATCTAATAAAAAAAGTTCAAGGAGCTCTGGCTTTGCATACCTCGAGCATGGCGAACGACTTCCTGATGTGGCTGACCTCGTCGGCGAAGGTCTCGCGGTACAGCATCGCCTCGACGCGCGCGAACGCGCACGGTATCGTGAGCACCACCTTGACGAGCCTCTCGGCCGCGACGAGGCTGCCGGCGTCGCCGTCGTAGCCCTCCAGCTTCTCGACCTCTTCCTTGGTCGGCGCCATCTTGATCAGCGCCTCCAGCTGCTGCACCGACAGGCCGTTCCCTGAACCAACCAACCCGACCAAACCATGTAAAAAAAACGAGAGAGCCAAAGATCCGCACGTACAGACTACAGAGTATTTGGATCACGCGTACTAGTTTGTTACTGACCTTGCAGCAGGGCGGCGTAGATTTGCTCGGCGGAGGCGTTGACGGCCTTCATGAGGATGGTGATGTTCTGCAGCCTCTTGGGGTCGAGGACGTGGTGCCCCAGCGAGGGGCTCCGGCTCTGGGCCTCCTCGTGCTTCGCCGAGCACCTCGCGGCGTTGTACCCGAACAGCGACTCGATCATCTGCTCGTCCAACCTGCCAACCACCAGCCAATCAATCGGTTACCATTTCGAACTCATCCGTGATCACAGGAGAAGAGACGCACTGATTGACCCTCTGCTTCTTTTGCGAGGCACGCACTGGCGCTCTGAAATTTCAGTGACCTGGCGGACTGAGCAGTTCCCCGGAGCTCGTGATCGTTGAGCGACTGCGATGTCACCACGGACACCGACGAGCTCGGGGACGGCGCGCGGCGGCCGCGGCCCCGATCCTCACTGGTCGGCGTGCGCGGGGCCAGCGGCGAATATGCACTCGCAAACTTTATCCTATCCGAGGGCGTCGTCGGGGCGGAGCCCCGCCGCTTCGACCGGACGGAGGGCGACGGCGACACGCCTTCGGCCTGGCCGGCCTTCCCGAGCTCGGAGTAGGAGAAGTGCGACGACTGGAAGCAGCACGAGGAGTGGACCGACCCGTCGCCGTCGTCGGAGCAAGCTCCATCGCCTTCCTTGCACCCGGCCAACGCCATTTCCGCCGGTGCCGCCTTGTCCCCGCCGTCGCGGCCGGCGTCGTCGAGGTACGGCTTGATGGCGTCCAGGTAGAACATGCCGGGTCCGGGCTCGAAGCTCACCTTGTTGGTGCCGGCGTTCGGGTCGGCGGCGCCGCCGCCCCCGCGCTTCCCCTGAAACCTCCTGCACGTCAGGAACACCACCAGGACGGCGAGGAGCACCAGCGCCGCCCCCGACAGCGCGGCCGCCGCTGCCACGACGACCAGCTGCATGCTCTTCTTCTTCTTCTTCTCCTTCTTCTCGCCGCCGCGCTCGCCTCCCCCGCCGTGCGGCGGGCTCTGCCGCGGCGCCGTGGCATTGTTCCCTCTCTTGTGGTCGCGGGCGGCTTCCCCGGGCACCGGGAGCCGCGCGTCTTTGTGGAGCAGAGGCAGGTGAGCACGCGCCGGCGCCGGCGCCGGAGAGACTCCATCTCCACGGCCGTGGCGCTGCTGCTTCTGCCTCAGGCCGACAGCGTTCAGACCACGCAGCACTCTGAACCTCGCTTCGCCATTGTAGCCATTGTCAGGTTCCTTCTTCTTCTCGCCGTTGCCGGTGATCGAGAAGAGGAGACCGGCGGAGCAGGCGATCAAGAAGAGGCAGAGCAGGAGGCGCCGGGTGGGACTGGGCATGGCGGCAGGCATCAGACCATTTCAAGGAATGGATCAGTGGTGGTGGTGGTGGGAGATCGGAGGGGAGAAAGCTGCGAGATACAACAATCATACAAGGATTGGCGACGGTCGGGCACGTACGTGGGCAGCTAATCTAGGCGTCAATGCCACTCCAAGGCATCGGTGAGCAACGCAACGGCAGGTGCACGCGGCAGCGCAGTGACGGCATTGTTGCGGCATGTACCTGTATGCGCTTTTGCATTACTGTGTCAGTGCACCCGTGTCCTGGGCTCCTGGCTTGTCTTGGATAGTTGGATGCTGTCTGCGAATCGCTAGGATTTCGAATTGGCACAGATGCCTAAAACGATTGATGGTACTAGTGGGTTTATTGGAGCAGGTCGAAATCTGTTTTTTTTTCTAAAACCAGAACGTGCATCCGTTTTTTCTGAAAATACTGTTCCTGCTAATGCAGTACTCCTCCGTTCTAAAATAAATGTCTATATAACATTTAAATTTTGCCATATAAAAAATGTTCATGTAGCTTTTAGGCACTAAGTAGTAAGTACGTATTTTGGAACGGAGAGAGTACATGTCTTTCGGCTAAGCCGGAGCTAAGTACTACACTAACTCAGATCAGATAGACACGCCCTTCGCAGCTTATCTAATCCAGTACACGATCCGTTACCGCTCCAGTTTCAAACTTGTAAAAAAGACGATTTGGCACAGAATTCCACGCCAATTCATAATGTTCCCTCCTCTTGTATTTGTTCACCTGTCCCTTTGTATGTTTGTTGTATGATCTGCAGAGTGCAGACTTTGTTTTTACCCCAAGGCTGCACTGCCCTGGTCCCCGGCAGCAGTATTACCCCCATTGTACTACTGATCCGAAAGACCATTACCTGTGGCCCGGAAACGATTCATTGCTCTTGGTCTCAGACATTTGAATTGGTCTCATGCGTGTCAGGAGATGTATTTATATAAACTGTACCATGCCCTGGCCCTGTGTGTTGTTGGATTGGTGAGCATCTAGCGGCACGTGTGGGGTCGTGGCCGTGGTAGGAATTGAGTGCCGCCAAAGGCAAAGGGCCTCAACTGGGAGTGCCAAGCTCTTGCTCCAGGTTCATCTGGATTCATGTTGTTATGGAGAAAAGGGGGCAAAGTGACAAGTGAAATTGATGGCAAAAGAAGGCGCATTGAACACACTCCAGAAAAAAAACAGGAATCAGGTACGCAAAGAAACGCCGCTAGAACAAGTTTTATGATCGGATTAAACCACATTGTTTGTTAAGCACTTAACGGAGTGTGCTTGGACATACACATACTTAAGCAGGACACGCTTCAACTGACAGCCACGGAAAGCTCACTTGCTGTAAGCAAAGATGTTCATAAGCAGGACAAAACTGACAGCCACGGAAACCTAACTGAGGGTTTGACGCTGGATAATCAAACCGATGCTAACCGGCCGATGGGGTTGTGTCGTTCCCGCTCGACGACCTCCCCAGAGTCCCAGACCCCACATGGTGATAGGACGCTGTTCCATCAAATGGTGAGTGGTGACAGCAGCATCAGCAAGCATTTGCTGCATGATTTGGTGGGTTACCAAACCCGCGCTTCGGCATTGATGGCATTGGAAGCCTTGCGTTTTGCGGGCAAGATCTTATCAGCCTTGATGTGTAATCCCCCGACGATCCGCCGGCTTGATTGGCGCAGCTGAGCATGGTGGAGAATTGCTGATTTCATTACGGTGTTGCGAGCCAGTATGGTCTTCACTTGCGTTTCCATCTCTTCGAGTGAGGTACCTAATGGCAACCTATCCTATGAAAATCAGATTCGTATGCAAACTATGAAAAACTCCCATCACAATCGCTGCATCTCCATCCGAAGGTCAGAGAAAGAGGGGTGAGAAACTTTAACACTTAAATCCTCCCACCATTAACTTTAATAATCACAATTTTTCTAAATTTCCCCTCTAAACCTAAACCTGGAATGGAGGGATTCTTTTTACGGCATCTCTCGTTATTACGAGCCGCCGTCGTTCCGTCAAATCGCGGAATGCCGCCGCCAGGAGATCGCCGCCTTAAGTTTAAGGTCAGCCAATTAGTTACGTGACGTGTTATTTTAGTTTATTTTTCCTTACATTAATTACGTGGTCATGCCATTTTGTTCATTTTTGCAAATATTGGATCAGCACAACACAACAGCTCGAGAAGCAGTACCATCCTCTCGAGAAAGCTACAGTTCTAACTGAGGGACGGCTACTGTCCTGTCCAGAGCAACAAGAGATCTCCTTATGCATTTCCATGGAGTGCCGTGTTGACTTTGGTGGCGGATCGCCTTGGCGACCATAATGAGATGAGGATCCTAGTTAAATGACATCAATTGATCCTAACTAGTACTACAAGACTTAGTCCAACATAGCCTCATATCAGCGATTGATCAAAGGCTATGCGCACCCTAAATATGGCCCAAGGCTCGCTCAGTATTCATTCACCGCAATGTTCGAAAGTTTGCAACAGCAGAAGCAGAAATTTTCATGCCGGAGGAGAGGAGTACGGACCGAGGGAACTCAAACAGAGCTCCTGCCGGCCCAACAAGCAACATATGCTTCATTCATGGCCTGTTAGCCAAACGAGCAGAGCCCAGTGACATCGCTGTGAAAAGAGAGTCAGAGCCCAACAACATCTCCGTGATGAAAATGAGAAGCCTCACTCGTTTTCTTTTTCCCAACTCCCACGTGATTGATTCTAGGAGTACAAACCATACAGCTTCGTAGCCATCAAGGTAGTGTTTGGTTCGGCCATTTCACGGTGTGATCGGATCACGCTGCGACGTGATTACGTTAGTTGGTGTTTGGTTTGGATGGTCTGATGTAATCGGATGTCGCGGTATCTAATAACGTCGATGTACAGTTTTGATACCGCCCAAAATTGGCCGTATCAACTTCTCCGTAGCAATTCGATCCCCGTCTCCTCGCGGCCTATTTTTTCTCCCCGCCGACGGCCCTGTTCGGCTGGTCTGATGAACAGTACTTGGCTGGCTTATTTTGGCTTCCCTCCTCTCACACAATACTATTCATTTTACCAGTCGAGCACTATTCATTCTACCAGCCGAACAGGGCCTAAGCGTTGCTGCTGCCGTGCCTTCTTCTTGGCCTCCAGGTGGGCGCAGACTGCAGAGCCGCTGGACGGGGTTGTCTGCATGCTGTGGGATGAGCTCCGTAATTAGTTTCCAATACGGTGATTGAACCAAACAAACGGCGTTTTTTGATAAATTGTAACCGATAGCGCTCGTTATTGATTACGTTGCCATTGCCGTTACCGCTCTCTCAGGTGAACCAAACAGCATCCAAATTTGCTTACCAACTAAGCGATCAGCACCCAGCGGTAACAAGCACCAGTTCACATGGAACACGACCCGGCGACGCACAGCCACACCATCCCTATGCCAAGGCATACTGTATGAGGTAGTTCCCAAAGGTTGCCCCTTCAGGCTGCAGCCACCAGTTGCAAGATGAGTCTATTTTCAGTTTGGAACAGGTACTCGAAATAGGGGGTGTTTAGTTCCTGAAAAAGGTAAAAAGTGAAGTGAAAAAGTCACATCGGACACTGTAGTATTTTTCATTTGTTTGTGGTAAACATTGTCCTACCATGACCTAACTAGGCTTAAAAGATTCGTCTCGTCGTGTACATCAAAACCATGTAACTAGTTTTTTTTATTTACCCACGTTTAGTACTCCATGCATGAGGAGAGAGATTTGACGTGATAGGTAAATAGTGAAGTTTGGAGAGAGAATTTTTAGAAGCTTAACGATTTGACCGGGAACTAAACACAGGGCCATAGAAGAAAGGCGTGTATTCTTGTACCTGACAGCCGACAAGCCGGAAGAGCAGCTGCTGCAATGCAGGGAGCTGTTCTAAGAGATCATCCTTGCCAGGTCCTTGTTCTACTTTGCCCCTGAAAGTTAGGCCCTGTTTAGATCCAGAATTTCTACTCCCAAATTTACTATGAAAAAGAAGATTCCTATCACATCAAAATGTCATAACATGCATGGAGTTCTAAATGTAGATAAAATCAAAAACTAATTACACAGTTTTGTTGTACTCTGCGAGACGAACATTTTGAGCCTAATTAATAAATTTTTGGACAATTTTTCGCACATACAAACGAAATGCTACAGTGGCGTAATGATTACGATGTGACATCATACTCCCAAATTCACCCACCCAAAACCAACATCTAAACACGGCCAGATGTCACAAACTGAAACCCTGCAACTGCAACTGCAAGAATGGCACACAAACCTTGGGGTTTCCCTCAGCAGGTCTCAGTCTCTCTGACTCGATGTCGTATCTCAGGACTCAGAAGCCCTGGGCCGTGTTTCTTTGGGGGTGGAAAAATTTTTCCACCCCCTTTGACCAATAATTAAGGGTATTAAATAAAGTCAGTTTACAAAACTACCTTTACAATATTGAACTATTTCATGAGACCTATCTAATGAGGCTTTTAACCGCACGATTAGAGGATAGTTACTATAGCACTACTGTAGCAAAACATGGCTTAATTAATTAAGCTCATTAGATTCGTCGCGCAAAGTTACACTCATCCCTAAATGGGTTTTGCAAATAGACACCATTTAGTACTTCATGCATACGTCCGCACCCACGCCGAGCAATCCCATGCTGCAAGACCAGCGGAAATTCAAGTCCAAGCATCAACAGCAAATGTTGCACATCCAAGCAAGAGTAAGTTCAAATTCAGCATGCAGAAATTGGTGCAGGTCTTAGAGAGGCGAGAGACCTAGTGGGCTGGAGCCGTCCTTGAAGTTGGACATCTGCAGGGCGTGGCCGCACCTGCGCCGGCTGTAGCTGAGGAGCCCCTCCCTGAACGCGGCGTCGCCATCGCGCAATGTCCGGTGGATCACGATCAGCGTCTTCAGAGCAACCTGATGAGCAAGTTGCAAGCATTTTTCAGAAAACAAGAACACGACGATCGAGCAATGCAAGATGATGCAGGGTCATGGCAACGGCGGCAGGATGACGCACCACCCAGTTGTGGGTCTTGGCGAGGCGCCTGGCGAGCGCGTGGACGCAGTAGGAGACGTCTGCGAGAGGGCGGGAGGCGGACGTGGCGGCGAAGATCGCTGCAGCAACGGCGAGCAGTTGGTGATCAGGACATCGGAAATGGTGCAGCCTCACTGGGCTCACCGAGAGGGAGAGAGAGAATCTCACCGGCGAGGTGGCGCTCCTTGGGCGGCCGCTCGACGTGGGCGGTGGCCTTGACGACGGCGACGTCGAGGTCCTTGCGCTCGCGGCCGCCGCCGTGCACCTTGGCGAGCCCCACGGTGGCGGAGTCCTTGATGGCGCCGCACGCCTTGCGCCAGCTCTTGTGAACCGACGCCGTGCCCATAGCCGCCGCCGC
>OAMR01000058.1:3393486-3429257 GCA_900205405.1 Echinochloa crus-galli
TGACGAGAAGGAAGCCAGATGTGTATAAGAGACAGGTCCAACTTCAAGGACGGCTCCAGCCCACTAGGTCTCTCGCCTCTCTAAGACCTGCACCAATTTCTGCATGCTGAATTTGAACTTACTCTTGCTTGGATGTGCAACATTTGCTGTTGATGCTTGGACTTGAATTTCCGCTGGTCTTGCAGCATGGGATTGCTCGGCGTGGGTGCGGACGTATGCATGAAGTACTAAATGGTGTCTATTTGCAAAACCCATTTAGGGATGAGTGTAACTTTGCGCGACGAATCTAATGAGCTTAATTAATTAAGCCATGTTTTGCTACAGTAGTGCTATAGTAACTATCCTCTAATCGTGCGGTTAAAAGCCTCATTAGATAGGTCTCATGAAATAGTTCAATATTGTAAAGGTAGTTTTGTAAACTGACTTTATTTAATACCCTTAATTATTGGTCAAAGGGGGTGGAAAAATTTTTCCACCCCCTTTGACCAATAATTAAGGGTATTAAATAAAGTCAGTTTACAAAACTACCTTTACAATATTGAACTATTTCATGAGACCTATCTAATGAGGCTTTTAACCGCACGATTAGAGGATAGTTACTATAGCACTACTGTAGCAAAACATGGCTTAATTAATTAAGCTCATTAGATTCGTCGCGCAAAGTTACACTCATCCCTAAATGGGTTTTGCAAATAGACACCATTTAGTACTTCATGCATACGTCCGCACCCACGCCGAGCAATCCCATGCTGCAAGACCAGCGGAAATTCAAGTCCAAGCATCAACATTTGCTAAAACAAATGTTGGACATCCAAGCAAGAGTAAGTTCAAATTCAGCATGCAGAAATTGGTGCGGGTCTTAGAGAGGCGAGAGACCTAGTGGGCTGGAGCCGTCCTTGAAGTTGGACATCCGCAGGGCGTGGCCCCTGCGCCGGCTGTAGCTGAGGAGCCCCTCCCTGAACGCGGCGTCGCCATCGCGCAATGTCCGGTGGATCACGATCAGCGTCTTCAGAGCAACCTGATGAGCAAGTTGCAAGCATTTTTCAGAAAACAAGAACACGACGATCGAGCAATGCAAGATGATGCAGGGTCATGGCAACGGCGGCAGGATGACGCACCACCCAGTTGTGGGTCTTGGCGAGGCGCCTGGCGAGCGCGTGGACGCAGTAGGAGACGTCTGCGAGAGGGCGGGAGGCGGACGTGGCGGCGAAGATCGCTGCAGGGACGGCGAGCGATTGGTCTGAAGTTGTTCTGAACAATGGAGATCGACAGGGCTGACAGAGAGAGGGAGAGAATCTTTGATCTCACCGGCGAGGTGGCGCTCCTTGGGCGGCGTTCACCTTGGCGACCCCACGGTGGCGGAGTCCTTGATGGCGCCGCACGCCTTGCGCCAGCTCTTGTGAACCGACGCCGTGCCCATAGCCGCCGCCGCCGCGGGTCGTGCCTCGCGCGTGACCGGATTCACCTTGGATTCACCTTTTTAAAAAGGTTCTCGGATTGGCGCGACGTGCGCGGCTGTTCTTGTGTGCTCCATGCAACGCGAGCGCCGCCGAATAAATTAAATCGGAACGGCGGGGGCCGGCCCCAAATGGAGTTCATCTGCTTGCTTCATGCATCTCAGGACAAGGAAAAAATTTCGATTCACTATCGCAAGAAAAATCCAGAGATGACACATGCATCTCAGGATTCCAAATAGAGGCAAGCATCTAACTGTCTGAAAGTCCAACCGATGCAGGCAGCACTACGGATTGGGAATATAGGAGGTGCCAACAAAACCATGTCGATTTCAGAAGGAGCATTGTTTTGTATATGATTATATCAAGCAGCAACGCAATATTGCCATAGTAGAAATAGATGGCACGTCGGAAAAATGTACATGTCCCGACAGCGATATGGCATCGTTCCAAACAGCAGTATAGAAGCCAAACAGCAGTATAGAAGCAGCAAAAGCAAATGGAATGCAGAGGTAGAGAACTGAGCATGTTAAACCAGATACGGTAGTTCACATTACCAACCAACTCGGCATTAGAACTTCACTGTAACAGCACGGTCTAAACATTCACTGACAGGAGACAAAGAGACATATAAAGTACTGGTACTTGACAATGTAACACGACTAAACTCTTATAGCCACAGCAGTACTAAGTTGGGCAGCCCTGCTTACTCCAAAATCCTCTTAGGTTTGGTAAATCCCCCTTGTGGCTTCATCCATTCGACCTGCAACTAAAATAGTAGGATGGAATCATGTCTGACATCAAGAGAATTATTATCACCATTAAGTTCTCTTGATGGACAACGAAAAGAAGAGTGAACGTGACAAGTTCACATCAACAAAAATGATCAACACACAAATGGACAAGATACTAATTGCACAAAGAATGCAATAAACCAGCATTCCATTAATGTGTACACTGTCTACTCCATAACAGAAAGGCACTGCTGTGTCCAAAGACTTTCAAATTTGAAACATTTCATCTGGCTCTCCACTTACCTCAGGTATCACCAGTGTCTGTAAAGGCTTTCCCACTTTCCTTGCCCCTGGCAACTGTCAAGCCTAACAACAAACAACGCATGTCCGTGAGACCTTCCACAAAACAAAGGTTCATGGCAGTACTAATATGATACGTTCTTACACGCTTACCATTTTCGAAGTCCTTCAACGTCTCTTCTCCTGCAGCTTTGACTTCCATGTTGTCCTCTAGAACTCCCTCTACAGCTTTGACTTCCATGTTGCCCTCTCGAACTCCCTCTGCAGAGTCTGTCTGATTGTTCAAGTTCTTGTTCATCTTCTCATTGCCCTTTTGACTGTCCTGGCCATCCATTTCCTTTCCAGAGTTTCCCATCGAACCGGATCCTTCAGAGTCCAGACCTCCACCAGTACGGCACCAATCAATACAAGAAAATAATCAAATGTCACTAATCTGATGCAATCAAGTTGAACAAAATATTGATTTGTTATTGAGACCCTACCCTATAGATTTCTCTGTTGTGTCACTGCCAGCATTACAAGCAAGTTCTTGCTCAAGTCTGGACAAAGCAACTGCAATATTTCCACGCATCATCTGAGAAGCGAAATAGTCCATGGATACACTATCACTCCCCCGATATACTGAGTCAAGAATCATCGTAGCCTCTGTTGCAACACCCTTCATTACATTGTTTTTTTTCAATTAGTTGCAAGGAGCTTGTTAACACAAAATGAGCCACAAGGAACAGGCACGTACCACCATGGCACCAGCGGCAACAGCAGATTGAGGACCATTGTAGAGCATAAGATTTGAGGCAGAGCGACGGATCTTGCTGCTTAAGGAGACCGTTTCAGAGACTTCAAAATTACAGGTCAAAAACTCGTACATCAATTCAGCCTCCTTTGTGATACACTTGAAACCGTCATTTGCAATGGGTGCAAAAAAAAGGTTAGCATACAATTATCACCAGATTTAGTTAAAACCGTAGAATGGTATATCGCAGTTTGGTTAAAGTTTGTAAAAGGCATACCAGTAAGGCCGCAGCTGCAGCTGGGTATTCACCATCAGATTGGATGAGATCCTTTGCACGGTTCTGGATCTGGGAGCTCAGGGAGAGGGCCTCAAGACTGAGATGTCTACCGCAGCTCCTGATAAGCCTGTTCTCAGTGTCGATACACTAGATAGGATTGGTTCAGCGCAAGCAAAATTTAATCAGAAATTGGATCAATAAAATAAGTGAGACAGATACACTAGATAGGATTGGTTCAGCGCAAGCAAAATTTAATCAGAAATTGGATCAATGAAATAAGTGAGATGGGAAACAGTTTGATCTTGCAAAAGCAAGAAGATGGAGGCAGGACTTTACCCTGTTGACTGCAAGATGCAGGGCATCCTTGCCAGCAGCAACTTTGGCAACGTTGAAATGCAAATACTCCACAATGTATCTCTTATATTCGCTCCAATCAAAAGTACCATGAATGTTGGCCAGCAACCTTTGCCATCCCCATGCCCTCTCAAGTAGATCTTGACATGGCAGCAACGACATAGAGTAATTAGATCGCAGAATCATACGAAGAAGAAAATGCAACGAAAAAAAAGAAAGCCTACGAATTATGGATTGAAAATCGCAAGGAGAGGGAGCACAAAAGAGTATCAACAAAAAATAATTTTATTCCTCTAGGTTTAATCTAAAACCAGACACAAGGCAACATGAACAAGCACAAAAGAGTAAACATGTAGATCCAAACCCAAGCTCCATGCAAGGAGAGGACATCAAGAAACAGCATACCTCTGTACTGGATTATCGATATCGGCGGTACCCTCACAATATCGTCAGGGGAATTCTCCTTCATGTCAACCCACTCCAACATAACGGATCTATGCGAGTCAGCCCAGGAGGGCGAGTCAGACCAGGAGGGCGAATCGTCTCCCATCTCCGCAGGGGAGATGAGGAGGGCGTGCTCCGTTCTAGGGTTTCTAGAAGGAAGGATGCGGCGAGATCTCGGATGCGGCGGGGTGGAGAAAGCAAAGAGGCGGCGGCGTCGTCGGTTTCAAAATCTTTCTTGACTGAAACCTCGTCGCAACAGCGAGAGGTGAGTGGTGCCACGTCGGCGAAAAAATAATCACCATTGGATTAAAACTAAACGGCATCAGGGCGCCCGCCCCGATCTCCTCGCGACCGCCCCGAGGTGCGCGGCGCGCTCCGCCTCGGCAACGCCGCCGGACGGCACCGCCGACCTGGCCGTCGTCGACCACCTCCTCCACGCTCTTCGTCGGCGACGGCCGCCTCTGGAACGAAGCGAAGGAGAGGGAGCAGACGACGAGGACGGCGACGAAGAGGACGAGCGGAGCGACAGCTTAGTCCATGGCGCAGGCCGCAGGGAGGGGAGTGGGAGGACCTCAGCACCGCCGCGGGAAGCCGCCCACGGCCGGCACGGGAGCTGGGCGCCACCGCGCGGCCGTCCGCCGCCATCTCCGTGCCCGCCTCTGGAACGGAGCCAAGGAGAGGGAGCCGGGGACGAGGAAGGCGACGCCGACGAAGAGAAAGAACGCCGGGAGGAGAGTGGGAGGACCTGGCCACCGCCGCGCCGCCGTCCGCCGCCGCGACAAGCCTTCCGCGGCCGGTACCGGAGCTGGGCACCACCGCCCGCCCGCGCCCGCCGTCCCCCGCCCCGCCGCACACAACAAGGGCTTCCGCTCCTACGGCTCCGCCGACCGCGGCAGCGATGTGTTCCACGACGACGGGCGCCGCTGGCCGCCCGGCAGGACGTGGATTTCGACATGCTCTCCTGCGCCGACGAGGATCGCTCCCGACCGCGCACCCGACTCCGGCCCGCGCAGCCGCCGCCCCCACTTGGCGGCCGCCGCGCTGGCGCCACCACCGCGCCGGCCTGCCGCGCTGCCGCCGCGCGGCCCCCGCGCTGGTCCTACGTCGATCCACCGCGGTGCCACCGCCGCCCGCTGGCCGCCCTCCGCGCCCACCCACCCCTCGGCATGGCGCCCGACCCTGCTGCTGCGAGGAAGGGAAGGGGGCAGGAGAAGGGACGAGGCAGGACAGCGGTGGGGAGAGGGCAGGGGAGCGGGAAGGCACGCAGCAGCAGTAGGGAACTGGAGAGGGCGGCGGACGGAGTGAAGGATGCGGCGGAGAGAGGAAGGAGTGGAGGGGGCCGGCTGACCGGGGGTGACGGAACGGGATCCTCTGCAGTACTGAGTTCTACCTCAGAGGGAGGTAAAATGCTATCCACCGTTCGTCGTGCATCGGATGTCTCCTACAGCCAAAGCAAAGTCTAGTAGCTAAGTGCTAGGGTCTCGTTAATGCTGCTGGATCAAAGCCCCATCAGTGGGGATATCATTTCTTAGCCAGCAGCAGGTTGTAAGGATTTTTACAGCCCATCTCTCATCCCACTTGTATAGTGATTTAGCTCTTTATCATTAATATATGGCCCACTTATCTCTCACAAAGTTTATTGGTTACTTGTTGGAAACCGTGTATACAGAGTTTCATCTAGATGAAACCCATTTCATCTCTCTCCTCATTAACCCATTGCCACATCATCCAAAATGCTGAGTTGGCACCCTATTTAATGTGCATGAAATCTCATGAAACCTTGCACTGGGACTGGTCTTAGTTGCTGAGCGGAGGATGAATTGATGGGAAACAGTGACGTGTCATGAACAATGAAAGTATTACACCTGTTAGCTCGTAGTTTGGTTCATAGCGGTGCTGGCATGGGGCGGCTTTACCACACGTGTAGGCGCCGGGTGTGTTTAGTTCCACCAAACTCTTTTTCTAAAAAAAATTCTATCAAATTTCTCAAACTATTCAAATTTTCCATCACATCTACATCACATCAAAATATTAAATATAACAAATGACGCATATATAGAGCACTAAATATAGGTAAATAAAAAAACTAATTGCATAGTTTCGATGTACACGACGAGATGAATCTTTTGAGCCTAGTTAGATCATAGTAGGACAACAATTATCACAAACAAACGAAAAGTGCTACAGTGCGTTACAGTGTTTGATGTGACTTTTCGACCAACTTTTCGTGAAAACTAAACATAGTGATCGGTTATTCATCCAAAAATAGGGGTCAAAATAAAATGTCAATGGTCCATTCCTCTAATCCAGATCTGGTTTATGATGTTCAGCAAACATAGAGATTTCTATTTTGTTTTGGGTCAGCATATAGTCCTCATAAAAAATCTTAAGAAAGTTTGTGATGAAGTTGAGCCCTTTCAAGCTGCAGCGCGAGGCGCTGGGCTTGACTACCCCTCGCCGACGGAGGAGGAGCAGGGGCCGGACAGGGGTGGCGAGTCCCCGGGGGGGGGGGGGAAAAAGAGTCAGTTCATGCGGGACAAAAAGTCCGGATGATCCGGGGTGGGTATGAAACTTGCAAAATTCACAAAATACTTATCTTTTGATGATTTCACCTGAATACAAAGTTCACTATAGTTGCTAGGACAACTCAGAGTATGATCTCTACAAGAGGAAACACACTAGCACATAGATCGGGCGAAAACAAAGTCTAGGTCAACAAGAACAGCAAGAACAAAAGTAAGAACGGGAGACACAAGATTTGTTACCGAAGTTCACTCCACAAAGGAACTACGTCTCCATTGAGGTGCTCACGAAGAGCCGGGTTGTACCACTAACCCTTTTTCTCCCTCAATCAACCACAAAGGAGGATTAAGTCACTTACTATTGATCTCACGAAGAGATGGGTAATACAAACTTCCCGAGGCGCTCACACACGAGAGGACGCTCAATCGAGCGACACCAATCCGTCTAGGAGCCAAGCTCCAAGAGTAACAAACGTGGATCAACGAATCAAAGTCACCAAAATGCTTCTTGAGATGAACTAGGGATGAACTCGCTCAAGGGCTTCAATCTCACACCTCAATTCACTCTCTCACCCAAACCCTAGATGAATCCTTGCAAAGATTAGCTCTAGAAGGGATTGGGATGAAGGGCTTGAAGCTTTGGGAGGTGTTCTTGGCGTTGGGGTCAGCAAAAGTAACCGTTAGTGACTTCTACGCCTAGGCCGGAACATTCCGGGAGGAAAAATCCGGATCTTCCGGGTTGGTACAGAACCTACCCGGAGCATAGGCCGGAACATTCCGGACTTCCCAGTCAAAATAAGCCCAAGTGTTCGTGCATGAAGGAGTGTCTCTCTTAGGTTGTTAGCATCTCAAATAAAGCAAATTAGTACCTTTGATCAATCAAGCACGTCCCTCTATCACTTGATAGTACGGAGTTTCCTATACTCAAATTCAAAAATAAAATTGAATTTAAACCTTGATGAGTACCAACTCCGTCTCTTTCTAAATGGGGACTCTCCTTTGATATTTCTTAATTTATTCACCTTTTATTCCTGCACACATCTCACAAAAAGCTTCACATCCCAAAATTGTGATTGTCATTAAGACCAAAACTCATTCGAGACCTAGATGCACTTTCAAGGGGCAGGGCGCCGGTCCGGCGTAGAGAGAGGGCAGGGCGCTGGCGGAGCCAGGGGAGAGAGTAGAGGGAGCCGGTGGGGAAAGGGAGGGGAGAGAGAGAGAAAAGGGAGGGAGGAGAGAGAGAAAAGGGAGGGAGGAAAGAGAGGGAGAGTGACAGGTGGGGCCCGCGTGTGGTAGTTGGTTTTGAGTATGAGGTATAGAGTATGACGAGTGCGGTAGAAAGTAGTATAGAGGGAACAATCTCGCTGAAATGGAAAGAATATTCCTTTTAGAGTAGGAGTGTTGAGTATGACGAGTGCGGACAGTCTGACATGGCTGCGTTTAGTTTCCTGACATGGCTCCTAACAATAGTGTATTGGGATAGAATTCGTATGAGGTGTTTAGTTGAGGGCTGTTGGCGACCCTAAGACGCGTCAATTACGAACCGCAAGCACACAGATCGGTTGTAGATTTTCCCTTAGAGTATTCCCCCAAGGTTTATCAATCCGTGGAACAAGAGGATTGCTATGCTTAACTAAGTACTAATCTTGTTGATTGAAAGATCTTTTCAAGTGATGATGAATATGAGTAAACAACTAATCTAATCTAGAATAGAGAGAACAACGTAGAGAGCAATGATATGGAGAGCACAAGATATGAAGAATGCTTGTCCAAGGGATTTAGGATCACTTCAAGATGTAACCACCGAGTAAGAAAGAACCAATCTAATCTATCAATGGTAATGCACCAAGTTCAACCCTTTCCCTCCCGCGTACCGTCACTACACGAGGGTAATCCGTGATTGAGCACAATGACAAGAATATGATAGCAAAGATCCAAAACATGGTTCGGTGATTACAACTCAAGATCTCCCTTCAAGCCCAAGGACAAACAAGGATTTTACCCCATAATGGTACACATGATACCGCTAGACATGGTGTAGAATCCTTCGAAGTAGACGTAGACCGATGAGGAAGACGATCCGGGAGGAGAATCCCTACGCCGGGGCTGCTAGGGGGCGTTCTTCCTCCTCTCGAGCTTCGCCTTGCTTCCTCCCTTGTAGATCCAATCTCCTCCTTGTTCTTGGTCTTGTGGCGGCGCCGGAGGGACCTTGCTAGGGTTCCTGGCGTCGCTCCTCTCTCCAAAATGTGGCTCCCTCTCTTTGTTGAATCTCCAGAAAATTGGATCCTTCATGTGGTCGACCTCAGGGCTTTTTATAGGCGGTTCTGGTGTAGGGCGGCGGCAGCAACCACTAGGGTTTCAGAGACCTTCGTGCTCAAGGAAGATGGCCCCCAAAATGGGCTTGGCCGGCCGGCCATGTGGGCCTTCGGCCGGTCGGCCAACCCCCCTGCAGGCCTCAAATGGGAAAACCTTAGATACAAAAGTTGTGCGTCTCGTCGTGCCATGCGATTTCCTTATATAATTTTTCCCCATTGGAGTTGCGGTTGAAGAGATATGACCGAAACAAGTTCAGCATCTCCCGCAGGTTTCCATCCAAAGTTGGTAATTTGTGTCTTCCATCATCCAAAGTTCGAGTCCAATTCCGACTTGTACAAAAACCCTCCGTTTATGTCGTATTTCCCGTCAAAATATAATATGCTCCAAAATACAAGACATATACGGAAACGAGGTTACTTCAAGTGCCAAGTGGTGGGTTAGTATACAAATTAGTCCAAAAGCCACGTCTAAATAGCACTAAAAGTGTACCACTAACGACCGCCAATAGGGGGAAAGTGGTGCTGATGAATACCGGAGAATAGTGAGAGGTGATGTGATGGTGATAGTGGATTGGGAGAGTGAGAGTGTTTAGATGGGAAAAAGTGGTGGGTGATATGATGGAGCGAATAGTAGATTGGGGACAGAGTGGGGATCACTTCCTAGGAATGTACTAAGCAAGGAGGCCCGTGAGCCGCTTGTGTCGCCTCCCGCGAGGGCGATCGAGTGGCTTCAACCCTAGCTGGCGCCGTTAGCCCTCCTCTCGCCTCCTTCAGCGCTTGTCGGCGGGCTGCTCGGGCGGCGGTGGGCCTCTCCTCTCTTCTTTGGTGGCTGGACGGGCGCGGCCGCCTGGGCACTTGGAGCGTCGTTTCGCCGGCGACTATGGCTGCGGCGGCGGCTTGGGCTTCCGGATCCGGCGTTGTCCCAGCGCTGGTGCGTTGCGGGGGCGACAGCCGTGTATGGACGTCGGCGGTGGGGCACGCTGGGGGCCGGCGGCGGCCTTGGCTGGCGTGGTGGCGTCAGTGAAGGTTGCGGCTAGGACACACTCGTACCTGCCTGCTTTGGGTCCTGGCGACCTGGAGATCGTGGGGGTCGGGGATGTCCTGCGCGTAGGCAGCAGGCCCTTTGTCATGATCGTTGGTGATCCTCTCCTCTTCGACGACATTGCTGGTTTGGCTCCGCCATGGTGGTGGGGTCGGGGGGGGCTGTCAGGTGCTCACTGGCGGTGCCGTGGTGGTGCCTCGGGCTGTGCCGAGCTTCTCCCGGCTGAGGTGTTGTGGCTGCTGAGGGGTGTGGACTGTTGTCTATGGTCGAATGTGTGCGGCAGGAATGGTCTTACTGGGCGAAAGCCTCCACTTGAGGTGGTAAATGGTGGGGGTACTCTTTGGCGTCGTTTTTCCTGCAGAGGGTACCATTGAGAGTTACCATGTCTTTGCCGCATAGGGTTTCTTAGGGTGAAAACACAGTCCTCTGTGGATATGCGACGGTGGCACCATTGACGTCGTATCCTTCTTGGAGGCGCCGCGTCTGGAGACCCGTCTCGGCCCGTGATAGTGGTGGTGGTCGGATGGTGGTGTTTGCTTTGTGTGTTGCGACTGTGGTGGTGCTCATGGTTCGTGTTGGTAGGGAGGTGCAGAGAATCCTTGGGAGTGTCACCTCGGGAGCCAAACCGACCAGACCGGTTTGGGAAACTCCCTGAGCCAAATCGGTCAGACCGGTTTGGGAAACCGGTCAGACCGGTTTCAGCTCGGATCTTCCGATTGATCATCCGGCCGGGAAAATTTCGTCACAGAGCCGCCCGGATCATCTGGTCGGATCTTCCGGCCTCAGTGTCGGATCTTATGTGGTATACTCTGAAAAATAATCAAACTTTGCTCCACAGAAGAGCAATTAAACATACCACATTTCATATGCTTAAAATATTAATTAAACACTTCAATTAACAAGAATGTGCTAAAGTTGCAAGTGTCTGGGCCAAACCGGTCAGACCGATTTGGCAAACCGGTCAGACCGGTTTTGCCAGACATGTACCAAATGGCGTGGAGTTCCGAGATTTGATTCAAACTTCGTCGGAACTTGATCCACTGCAATTTTAACACAATATTGCTCTACTAGAGAGCCATTAAAAGCATCACATGGCATATATGAATGGAATTCAATAAATTTAGTCTAAGTCACTATCAAGTGTCCCAAGCTCAACACTTAGAAACACTTGATCCTATAAAAGGCACTAGTGACTTAAACCTAATCAATTAAGCACAAGGGTTACCGAGATGTCATTGGGTATAGAGTATATAGCGGAAGCAACTTTTCTTGGCTTGCTAGTTGATCATTGAAGATTGTAATTCAAGCCAAGTCACCAATGCATCTCTTTGTCCCTACAATCTCATCAAGCATGCTTTGGTCCCCAACTCATGTTGGGTCCGTTGTTGTTAGTCCAAAAATGCTTAGGAACCCAAATTCCTCTTGTGCCACTCTTTGGAGAACAAATCACCTTAGAGGCACAAGGGGCATTTGGAGAATCCCCAAGCTTCATATGCATAGAATGGACAATGTCGGGTTTAGTAGTTTTACCATTGGGACAATCGTTACCATAGTGTCCTTTCTCCCGACATGTGTAGCATGTCTTATGCTTGATGTTGATTGTTTTCTTCTTGTGTAGCTCGGTGGCCAATTCTTCCTTGTATTTTCCTTGTGCCTTGAGAAAGCCTTTGTTAAGCTTGAAGAATTGCTTCTCTTGGTGTGGTCCCACTTTGCTTGGGCATGAAGCAATTTGATGCCCTTTCTCAAGGCAACCGAAGCATCTTCTTTTCTCCAAATTTCTTTGTCTTTTGGAGAGAATTGGCTTGCTCTCTTGGCGTGTGTTGGACTTGACTTGATTTGTGCAAGAGCTTTGCACGGTTGATCCCTTCTCAAGCTTCTTCACCATGGATTCACGGTTATCTTGAAAAGGTCGTGCATTGCTCTTCTTTTTGAGAGTTGTCAAGTTCTTTGAGAGTCTTTCCACCTCTTGCTTGAGTTCTTCATTTTCTTGTGCAAGGAGGTCATCACAAGACTCTACACACACTTCATCATACCAAGATCGTTTTGCTTGAGAGCAACATGGGTTAGCACATGATAAATTATATTGAATTTGAGAGCATGTGCATATGTGGGTTTGAGATTCAATAGATTTTAATGAATTAATCATAATCTCATGAGCAATATCTAATGAAGCATATGACTCTACAAGTTTTTCATGAGAACACAAAAGTTCTTCATGTTTCACTTGTAGCTTCTCATGCTTACTAGTGAGCAATCCTAGTTGTTGCTTAAGCATTTTATTTTCCTTTTCAATGGAAGCTATATGAAGAGTGTCACAAGCATAATCATCAACAATTGCTTCATACTTACAAACCAATGTGGCGTTTGAGAGTTTGACTTCTTCAAGCTCCTTGATGAGAGCTTGGATAGTCTCATCCTTTGAATTTTCCGCCTTCTCTTCTTCTTTGGACTTGTTAAGCATGATTACATCATCATTGGAAGATGATATAGCTTGTGAGCTTGAAACTTTGCTCGCACGGCGTCGGCCTCCCTTCTTGTGGCTAGTTGCACGCTTCCTGCCCAAACCGGTCAGACCGGTTTGGGAAACCGGTCGGACCGGTTTCTGCAGAGAAGCGGCAGCTGAGCCGTCTTGCTCTTGTGGCTCCACGGTGGTTGTCACATGAGGCTTGGTGCATGTACTTGCTGTTGTAGTACACTCCTCATGTGACTTGGCTCTTGTTTGGTCTTGTTTGTCGCTTTTGATGTTGCCGAATAGCTTCTCAATTCTAGCCCAAATAAGATGAGCATCGAATAGAGTTGCTTCATCTTCTAGAATCAATTCTCTAACTTCATCACTCACAACATCAAATAAGAAGTTAGCGACACGAGAGTTGAGTTGAAAGCAATTCATCTCATCTTCGGTTGGGTTGGATATGCTCCAATCAACGTTCGGACGATCAATGCCTTCAACTACAACCCTCTCAAGGATAGGACTCATAGATAATAATTATTTTCTCCTTTGGTGCGAGGAGATGATATCATCCTAATTAATCTATGCTATAGATTCCAACCACATAGTTGCTCTGTGGTACGGAATCACCGGTTGATCGAAATGTCAAGTTTTTAAAATCACTCTTGCTTCATGCACCTAGCTCCAAGCGGTAGTCTAGTTAAATCCGTTTGAACCCTGATGCTTTTTTTTTCCTTTTTTGCGAAATAAGCCCTGATTTCGACGTGTATGCAATATAATGGATGGACTGTAGTTCATCTATAGCTTGGACGAGCCACAAAGGCACTGCAACCAGCACCCCTCAAAGGAGAGGGGTATGGGGTATAAATACCCCACACAACCAAAACTAGCCGTTATAGCCGTTGGAAACCGGTCAGACCGGATTCCCAAACCGGTCAGACCGGTTTACGAACTATACTAGCCGTTACACCTGTCAGAGCCCAAACCGGTCAGACCGGTTTCCCAAACCGGTCAGACCGGTTTGGGGTCTTTCAGCACACTAAATTTCCAAGTGTATTTCTCTCAAGGCTATCTCACATGGGTTGATCTAATGAGCACTTTTTGGTGTAAACCAAGACAACTAATGTTGCATCCCTCTTGATAGTACGGCATTCCTAAACTCAAGATTAAAACAATAAATGGAGTCTACCACTTGAGCTTGTAGATCTTCCTTGATGCCATACTTGATCATTCTTCAACTTGAGGGCTTCAACAATTCATGTCTTGTTTGAGCTAATCCAATGTTGAGCTTCATGACTTAGAATTTTCATTGCACGAACAATTCATAAGCCATTCCATCATATGATCAATAAAAGATTAGATGCTTCGCATTGCTTCACTTGATATGACTTGATTGACGTATAGAACCCAAACTATAATGCTAGACCTTTCCACCAAGCAAGGTACCTCGGCTACAAAACCAATTTGCCCTTCACCTTGCTAGGAACGTCACTCGCATCTAGCTTGATCCCTTCCATCCTCTCTTGCCAAATTAAGCTTCGCTTTGCATTGCATCATCAATGAATAACACATTGAAATCCATGTCTTTGATTTGCTTGAATATCTTCTTTGGTAGATAATCTTGTCCATAAGCATCAATGCACTTGAGACCATATACTTATCAATAGAATCATGTCTCACTTTGAATGTAACTATTGCTATGGAACAAGCCCAAAGAAATTCCAATTCTTCAAATGACATATCCCACAATCTTTGACAAGTATCTTATCTATGAGACCAATCAATTTGCTTAACTCCTTGTCTCATTTGTCATTTCACTTCACTTGTCATTTGTATTGCTTACATGGTATGATTAACACTTGTTTGCTTTCTTCATTATTTCCTGCTCATATACTTAAGCAAATAAGTTAAATGACTAATCATGTTGTCATCCAAAATCACCAAAACATATAAGTGCCTAGATGCACTTTCAGACCCACATAAAAAATCACTTTTCCTTTCCCTTCTCTCTCCCCACTCAGGCTTTGTTCGGCAGCCAGGGGTTTAATCCGCAAGAGGATCTATTATAGACAGGGATTAGGTGGATCCTCTTGATGCCACTCAATCCCTGTGAGGGTTTAATCCCCTCATCTACTTGTTCCCTTGCATTGTTCGGCTGCCCAGGGATGGATACAGGGAATAAACACAACATATCAATGATAGTCACGTATCGCTCGGCAAACTGCTTCGGCCAAAAGAGAACAGTACAACATTTAGACAAAACGGTCATATAAGAGTCCAATCAACTTTTGCAAAATAAATCAAGCAGGCAATTGCTTCAACCATAGAGGCCATATGACGGATTACAGCTTCGATTAGAAGATATTGCTTCAACCCCAATTTGAAGATTAACAATAAATAAAGTAGATATAAATAGGGCCATAAGGGGCAAAATAGCTGTAGCAACTTCTGTTTTGGGAGGTTGGCCCCCATAAATATGCAAAGAAATCTGATGCCCATCTACATCAACTCTGACTTCTGTCCACCTTTTTTACTCCTCGATCCTAATCACCTCGAGGAAAAAAGATAAGAAACTGTGAGCATAATTCAACAGCCAAGCCACAATCAAATGGTAACCAAGCAATTAATATGTACAATTTTAATATGTTAGCAACCTAACATGATTTGCTCTAGTTCTAACAAGTCTTACTTTTGGAACATGCAAAGCTGGCAAAAGCTAGTATCCATGCCAAGAGCTTCAGAGAAGAAATACTTGTCAGAAAATGGTGACTGAATGCTATGTCAGAACATAGAAAGTGTGCTTACTGAAGTGCCAACTAGGGAGTATCATTTTGACATAAGCACAAATGACCAGAGTTACTCATGATACTAATTTGGTTCTACTAAGCTACAAATACAGAACATCATCTAACATGGATATGACATGGTCACTGGGAATATAAAGATAAGTAGATGACAGATTTTAGCCATCAGAGTTCAACACACAGCATTCCTTTCACTTTTGGAAGGTCTTTCACTTCCCCAGATATGTACACCATGGAAAGCATTGCTCCAACCTGCATGTATTACAAGCATATATCAGGACAAATTTATAACTGAGTGTAGCAAAAAAAAGACATGGGACATGGTAACTGAACTTAAATCTAGTTTCATTGAACTGACTGCACGGAAAAGGAGATTAAATTTAGAGAACAAAGAATTTTGCAGATAGGGAAATGGCCTTTCCAAATTCAAACTTGTTTTTGCCTATTCTGGTTTATGCCTTAAAAATCAGATAGGGACAAATTCAACCTTTTTCTGCAGGGAAATCACTGAAGTTTATGTCATGCTCATATCATTTTGCCTAAACTGTGAGTATTCATTTTGTTTTGCCTAATCTGGTTCCAGTCTAGTCATTACATGAATTAGCTGTTTTTCTTCTGATGCACAGAAAAGAGTGCTTAAAGAAAGTAGCTAGTGGTGAACCAGGCCTAAACTGGACAGGTAAAATTGCAAAGAAGCCATAATCAGAACTCTGTTGTCTACACACAAACAATTTTAACAGCAATATGTATTTGGTAAAAAGCCAGCCACGTACAAATCCTAGGACATGGGAGAGGAAGGGGAAGGGAATGCATGTAAACAGCCACACAATCAAAATACTAGGCTTTTAAAAGAAAAATTATCGAAGCATGTAAACAGTTGCTCCAGATAAGTACATATATAAATATTGGTTCCAGAAACACTTGAGAGCAGAAAATAACTGCTCAAGCCTGTTTGCATCTTCATATTACTGTCTTGCTTAATGCTAAAAACAAACAGTGAAACGAATTCCTAAAATTTAGGCCCCTGAACTATAATGTTTATAGGCTATTTCTTTTGTTTTTTTAGAGAGCTTATTGTCATATTTATACATCCCATTCTCACATTATTGCTGTTATTAGAAATGATACAGACCTTAACAGCTTCAGTAGCTGATGAAGATATGGACCAAAGATTGTATCTGCACATCGCAGATTCGCAGGTAGGACAACAACAAAAACAATATGTGAGTACTGTTGGGGGCTTCTCTAATAGATATGCTTACCACCAGAACACTCATTAGATTAAGATGATTTTTATTCAAACACGCACTAAACCATCATGAAGACAGTTCTAAACACCATCACGACCCAGGAGCTTAAGAATTGCTCAGTCCAAGACAGGCCATCACAGAGGTAAGTTCCAAAGTTCACAGGCATTATCCCCAAGCTAGAGTTTGGGTCAAATATATTATATATAATATAGATCAGATCAATTTACATTAACAGCCATCCAAGCTAGATAAAGGCAGCATACTTCTCAGATTATTTGTTGAATTAGTATATCATTGACAAGAACAAGATCGGAGGTAGTAGCATATCATTTATTTACAACCAAAGTCCACATTCTTGAATCATGAGGCATGCTAATTCTAGCAACAAATTTAAAACAATGACAAGAGTACACCAGTGTACTATGGTTTGGCTATTCAGTGACTATTTGAAAGGAAAAGCTCACAGCACATATAAAAAGGGCTAATTCCATTGTACATATAGCAAGATCAGTAATAGTACACCGGCAAGCTGTGACGCAAGCAAGGTAAGCTGTGTCTACTAGCAATGCATCTACTAGCAATGATTCTACTGGCAAGAAAGGGATAGCAAGATAAGCTAAGCTAGCTCCCACACAAGCAAGCTGTGTGCCTGTGTCTACTAGCAGTACGTCTGGGGGATGAGGAACGGGAAGTCCTGCGGCGTCATCTAGACGTAGGTGAATCGCACGGCGCCGCTGCATTGCACCAGCGCGTGGCCGCCGCGAAGCAGGCAGCGCTCGGCGTCGACGGCGCGGATGGCGCGCGGGTCGACGGCCACACTGCTGAGGCCGTCGCAGTGGAGCACCACCCGCGACACCGCGAGGCGGCTGCAGCCCGACGTACCGGCGATACCAGTCGCTGGCCGTCGGGATTTACTCAGTGCCGTCATCCCCGCACACCATCTTTGCCTCGACGTTGACTCCAAGAACAGCGGTGACACCAAGAACGGAAGAGGAGAGGGGAGGGGAAGGAAGGATGGGCGGCGAGTTACCGGAGAGAAGCACGCAGGGAGGCGGAGGACGTCCGTTGGAGGAAGATGTCGCCGCCGCCGTCGCTCCGTCATTGTGTCGCTGCCGCCGCCGCCCCCAAGTTGCACGGCCGCCGTTGGTTCCAAGATGCACGGCCGTCCGTCGCGTGCAGCTCTCCTCGCTCCGCCGCCAGCCAGATCCGCCGTCCACCCCTCGCGCGCAGCTTCGCTCGCCGCCGCCGTGTCGCCACTGTCCCTTGGGCGGCCCTCGCCTATCTCGCGCCAGGAGAGGAGCGACGGGGTTGGTTCCACACCTCGGAGACGAGGGAGCTATCCCAGGCCCGCCTCGCCTCCGCCGCCGGCCGAGCCATTGCCGCCGCCGAGCTTCCGCCGCCCCACCCCCTTTCTTCTCCAAGGCCGGTGGCCGTCGCTCCTCCTCCCCCACGCCGCCAGTCCCCGCCCACCGCATGTCCAGCCCCGCCCCGCCGGCGGCGCTCCCGCGCCGCCTCGCCTCCTCCGCCGCCGCCGAACCTTCCCTCCGCCCCACCTCCTTTTCTATGGCCGCAGGCCATTGGAGGCCCCCCGAGCTCCCACCGCCGGCAACCCCCGAACCCTAGCGCCGCCTCGCCGCCGCTGGCCTCAACCACCGCCCACGGCGGCGGCGGCCCGCGAGTTGAGCGTGAGCGGGGGAAGAAGACCATGGATGGATGGATCGGACGGATGACCAGCTTGCACGAATCTCAAACATTGCAAGCCACCATGCAAAAAAAAAAACTTCCGGAAGAATCCCGGGCCGGGGTGGGGTGGTTCCGCGTGGATTGGGCCGGGTTGCAACCCCAAGTGGGCCGGGATCACTTCCAGGCCGGGGTGACCCCCGTGGATCGGGCCCAAACCCCGGCCCAACCGAACAAAGCCTCACCCTCCTGGATCGGGATCCAGCCTTACGCGCGCCTCGCGCCGTGCTCCCGCAGGCCGCCGCCGCCGCGCCCACCCTCCGCACGCGGAAAAAGTACCATTTACCTCCCTGGATGTTGAACAAGTCCGCGAATCCTCCCTGGACTCAAAAACCGTCCGTTCAGCCTCCCGCAATTGCCGAAACCGTACACGTGACCTCCCCGAGCGGTTTTGGAAGCGGTATTGTCCGACGTGGCGTGTCACGGGCCCACATGTCGCCAGCTCGCCCCCTCCCCTCCACCGACGCCGCCGCCGCCCTCCACCTCCCTTGCCCTCGTAGCAGCGACGACGACGACGAGCGGCAGCGGCGGCGGCACCGGCGGTGCGCGTCGGCGTCGGCGGCGGTGGCGTCGCCGCTCGCGGCGGCCGCAGCGCGGGAGGAGCGGCGGCTGCGCCGGTCCCCGCCCGTGGAGGCGCCGCGGGAGCGGCGGCGCGCGCGGGAGCAGCCCAAGTGCGGGGACAGTGGACGCGGTGCCCTAGCTGCCGCCGCACGTCCGTGCCCTGCGCCTCGCCTCCTCGCGCAGGCGCTGCCGGCAAATCGCCGCCGGAGCACCTCCGTCCATGGAGCCCTCACCGCCGGCCACTGTCTCCGCCCGATTCGCCACCGTCGAGCACCCTCGGGACGCGACGCCACCACCACGAGCTTCCCCGCGTCGAGCCGCATCTACTCCGCCACTGCTCGTCGCCGTTCCACCGCCGGAGCAACCCCGTTCGCATGAAGACGCCGCCGTGAAGCTCGTGCCGCCGCGCCATCCGCGCGTGGAGGAGCTGCCGCCCGCGCCGAGCAGGCCAAGAAGATTGAGATGGAGGAACGGGGACGCCATGGACTTCTGCTACTGGCCGGCGGCGGCGATGCCCAGGCACGACGAGCGGGGAACGAGGTCAACGGGGAGGACGACGAGGTCGTAGGAGGCGTCGGCGGTGGCGGTGGGCGGTGGTGGCGTGCCGAAGCGGCCGCGTCCACGCCAGGACACGCTGCTTCCGATGCGCCGCTTCGCCGTGCGGCCGTGCCGACCTCGCCGTGCGGCGTCGTGCCTGGGCCGATGAACGAGCCGCGTGTTTTATCCTTTGTGCCACTGACATGTGGGTCCATGACACAGGCGCGGCAGCCTCGGTGGCCCACTCCCAGTTGTCCGGCAGCGAGCACGCGAGATCCCCAGCCTCCGGTTCCTCCTCCTATGGTCGAACGACCTCTTCGGCGAGATCCCCTTCTTCCGCTCCCTGAGAAACTGTACCCGCCTGCAGGAGCTTGAGCTCGAGCTGCGCCGCCGCCTCCCCCCACGCCGCCACATCCCAGCCGCACCCAGCAGTGATGGATGGAGAACTCGACGCCGGCTTCGACCTCAACTTGCAAGCGACTTCGTCGGACAGGTTCCAGGGGCTTGGGCTCTACGGAGCCTTCCTCCAGGGAGATGACAACGTGCTCCTCCCTGGCTGCGACAGGGTCTCCGGTCTCCCTCCGTATCGACCACCGCGTGCTGGAGAAGGAGATGGATGGGCGACACCATTAGCCCGGCAACTGAACTTCGGCGGCTCCTCGTTGGCGGCAGCTAGTCGCGGAGGAGGAAATGGTGGCATGTTCCTCAGCGGCTCCTCGTCGGCGGCAGCAGTGGCGGACCCAGACAGTCAAGGGAGCCTGGGCAAAGCTCATAGCAGTTCTCTCTTTCACCTTTGATGTAACAAATCAGAAGCACAAGCTAACTCATTTTAACAGGCTAAGGAGTAGGATCCTTTTGCGTTACTGCCTTGCAGCCCGGGCGGTTGCCCAGGCTCGCCGGGCCTTGGGTCCGCCAGTGGGCGGCAGCCGGTCGCGGAGGACGAAATGGTGGCGTGTTCTTCGGCGGGTCATCGACGGGGGGCCAGCGGCGGTGTTCGGCATCGCGCCAACTCGACTGCCGCGGCACCTAGCCGCCGTAAGCCCGTAACCAGCGCACCAGCACGGCAAACCATCACGGCGGTGGCGGCCAGCGTGTACCGCGGCCCCCGACACCGAGGGCACCGAGGAGTGTCGTTCGTGGGCAAGAATCCGGCTCTGGCGCTCCCTTCAACAACGGTGATGAAGAATTGGAGGATGTTGAGGAGTTAGCGAGCTTCGGCGATCCCCCGGTGAGCCAAAGCACTCAAGCCCAATGGAATGATGCCAATAATGCTTGTTTGTTAGAATTATGCATAGTTCAGCGTAGAGCAGGAACATATAGCAGTGCACAAATGAGTGGCGAAGGGTACCAAACTGTTGTCGATGGCTTACTTACTGCAAGGGGGTTGGTGTATACTCGTTTGAAGGTGAAGAACCAAATTGGTATCCTCAAAAACACCTACTCTTTCTGGCATTACTTGCAAGCGCACACAGGGTTGGGGAGGAAACCAGATGGTACCATTGATGCAGACTCTGAGTTATGGATAACAAACACATAGAAGAAACCATACCTAAAGAAGATGCAGTTTGGTCCTCCAGGAAACTTGGACTTGCTTGAACAACTGTGGAGTGGGAGCACTGTTGATGGAAGCACAGCCTTTATGCCTGGAGATGATTATGGTGAGAATCAGGGGTAAGAGGACGAGGAGTTTCAAACAACATCTAGAAGTACAAGCAATCAGAGGAGCCAGAAAGGCAAGAGGATATTAAGCACTTCAATCACTTTGGCAAGTCCAGTGAAAAAGAGTAAGAGTCCAATGTTGAAGGTTGTGAAAGACATAGCCAGTACTTTCAAAGAGTCTGTCACAATCAATACTAAGCAAACGCAGAATCGTGCAAGTGAGAAGGCCACTTTTTCTGTCAAGAGGTGTCAGGAGCTGGCATTTGAGTGTGGTGTTGAGCGAACCGTAGAAGTTGTCTATGCTATGTCCAAGTTGTTTGAATCAGAGTATCAAAGGGAGTTCTTATGTGGCAAATTAACTCCTGGCCTTAGGCTTGGTTACTTCAAGAAATGGTGCAGGGACAACAATTTGGAGTAGTTAGGATCTATTTGGAGCTTAGATCCATGTGTTGTCTCATGTGTGTCTATTAAGATGTTGAACCTATCATCTTTATGTGTCTGTTAAGATGTTGTACCTATCATCTTTATGTGATGTGTTGAACCTATCATCTTTATTTTTATCTGTGGGCTGAATTAATTTCATTTCCCTATATTGTTTCAAGTTTGAAATATTATTTTCACATTAAACAAGTGTTGACAATTTCTTACATGTGTTGAAGCAGGAAGAAGATCATGGCACCATGTTCGAGGAAGAAGAAGATGATGATGGAGGCAGTACAAGTGAGGATGAGATTATATCCATGTGCCGCAACAATTTGGTGCAGACCGAAAATTTGATGGTGCAATTGATTCCTATCTTGGGTATATACTCTGATAACTACTTTGCGAAACTGCCTAGGAGGGGAAATGGACATTCTGGCTTGGATTGGGTCAATGACACCCTAGCTCGAGATAACCAATGCTACAACATGTTTAGGGTGGAGAGACATTTATTTAACAGGAGAAAATGAAAATCTGGTGACTTCTTTTGTTTCATGTTGTATAAGCCTTAACAAGAGAAGCTACCGATGCAATGTTGTCAGGTGCTGATATCAAGGCTATTTGTACAGAAGCTTGGTTGCTTGCATTGAGAGAACGTAGAATGAAGGTACGAGTTGCATTTCTTTTTATCACCTGTTCATTTAGCTTAAATATTTTGGATGGGTACAAGCATTCAGCAACATGTTAGTTTCTGACTTTAGTGCAAAAATTTGTAAACTTGTAGAATTCTACAGCTTCTGTCAAGAGTCTTTATAAAGTAATTGTTTCTCCTTTGCCCCCCTGTAGTTGTTGGTGTAAAAAGCTTAATCCTCTGTTAAACAGTTCTAACCTACATTTCTCAGTCAATATTGATGCATGTGTCTGATAGACAAATGTAACACTTTAGTAAGAAAACGTAATGTAAGCTAACTGTTTAAACTGTATATGACTCATATTTTCAAGTTGCACACTATGCACTTCAAGCAATTTAGTTACTGCTTTGGATAATTCAGATGCTCATCAGTTCATTTAGACATGCTTAGTCTGATTGGTAAAAAATAATAATATGAAATATACTTCTGCAAAGAAAATTGCAGGCCAGATGAAGCAAGAGAAGCTATTTCTATACAACTACAGATGTGGATTCTCTGGTTTTGCTGCATTGCTCAATTCAACACAGGCTTCCACCTTGTCTGGTACATCCGTTTTTGCTTGTTGTCAAAGACTCAGAGCTGTGGATTCTATGGGAGATATGTTGATTTCGTGCTTGTCGCACTCACCTATATGGTTGGAAAAACCCTTTGATTTATTTCAAGTAAAATTCTGTTTGGGAGGATGCTGGAACGCTGTAAAATCCTCAGCTTTCAATTTGTTCCACTGGAGATGCGTTTTGCATATGTACTGTTGCAAGTTTGAAGTGGAGTGGTAGGCAGCATGCGTTGGTGTACTGGTGGAAGTGGTGATGAAGAGCCAGCCACAAATAATTAAAGGACCCTAAATGATTAGGAAAGTATATTTATTGTCAATCTAACCCGTGCATCCAAACACCCCTTGAGGGTTATTTGTGGGTTAGAAAATAACTTTACATCTAACTCAGCTAGAGTATCCAAATAGGGCCAGCATCTCAGATGGTGTGCAAAAGGAAAACGTGCGTAACAGAACATAACCATGTGAAGCGAGTTGGACTTGCTAGTTTAACTTTTTCTTCGTCCTGTAACGTGCAACAAAATGAAGTTATACTTGTACATGCCACGGGAATCAATCTTCGGTGGTGAGCGTTTCTAGAAGTTGTTCCAGAAATTGCTTAAAATCGCCCTGGGGCAGTGTTTCTCCATGGTCAATCCTCCTGAGAACCTCCAATGCAAAGTTGACAGACTTCTGGATTTTATCTTCTAATAAATTAACTCGTGCAGTCGAGGCACTTGCAGCTTCACCCAATGCATTGATTATCTTTCCATACGCCTTTGCCATTGTCTGTCCAACACCATATTGCAGTAGCTTTCTAGTGTAGAACATTCTCTCTGAAAACATATCCCGAGTCTTCTGTGCAAACTTTTGACGACTCCTAGAAGGCCTGACCGACAACCAAAAATGCACAAATCCATTCTCTGTTGAACAAGCTAGAAGATCCTGCAACAGGAAAAATAAGGCTGCAACTAAGGTGCATAATTCAATTACTCCATTTTAGTATAATCAATACAAAATTTGAAGTCTTACATGAGCATGCCAATCCAGGCTATCAAGCTGATGGCACCTTTTAGCGGCAGCTATGTCAATCCTGTTATCACAGGCTCGCTCAAAATGAAAATCCTACAAACAAAATATGAATTAAGTACTGGAATTCTAAAATTTTCAAAAATAAAGAATTCTGAATGTAGTTGCTTCACAAATTCAGAAAAGTGGACAACGAATGTCATTACCCAGTTATGGGCTGGAAAAATGTTTGGGAGGAATGCTTAACAAACAACAAAATCAGGAAGCAAACGGAATATTTACCCCAGCGGTATCCTTGTACATCCACCACAGCATTGTGTGTTAATTGTGTGTTAATTTTGCAGAAGCAGGAACGTAAATAAACTACATGATTAGGGCACATTTTGATCATTGGAAAAGAGATTCTAGGCTCGGGTTTGTTTGATCTAGGTTATCGATTTGATTGTATAGTTCAATTTCTGGTAAAGGAAAAACAGTGATAATTTTCCAACTTGCATAATATCACTTGTGAATGCTGACAGAAACTATGGAGCAAGCTTCTAGGAGTCCTGAAAGTGCTTCAAGTTCAACAGATGTGTCAAGAAATTTTGACATCAGTCAGGAAGGCTCAGCAGATGTGCCTCATGGAAAAACATTGTTGATGCTCTTCTTATGAACACTTGTTTTAATTTCAGGATATGAATTACCTAATGGAAGGCATAATGATAGTGACTTGTTACTTTTTATGCCATGTGGATATGTGATCCGAAATATTGTGCCATTGTGAATTTTAATTTCTCCATACTATTTCTGAGTTCCTTATTTGGATTAGCTGAGAGCTGATCACTATTCATTAACCAAATGAATCATCAGAACTATTGCCAATTATCAATGTTTTCAAACAAACATGTAGCTAGGACTCAGGATTTTGCAAGATCATTTATTTTGAAGCTCCAAGTTCTGTATTGTTTTTAAGTTCGTCTTTTGGCCCCTAACCCTCAAATCTGAATGTGTGGTGGCTTTCATTAGTAGAGAATATGTAGTAGAGTACGCTACTGAACCTTGTACATACATCTATGTTAAAGATAAATCATAAAAAAAATTAAGGCAACTAGATAGGTGATCGGGCAACTAGATAGGTGATCATAGATGGATTTTTATTTTGCCCGTAGCAACGCACGGGCACAATCCTAGTGAAAATTCTAAAAACAAAATATGAATTAAGTACTGGAATTCTTAAATTTTCAAAAATAAGAATTCTGAATGTAGTTGCTTCATAAATTCAGAAAAGTGGACAACGAATGTCATTACCCAGTTATGGGCTGAAAAAAAATATTTGGGAGGAATACTTAACCAACAACAAAATCAGGAAGCAAACGGAATACTTACCCCAGTGGTAGACGTATATATAGTAATATGTTCCGCTACATCCACCACAGCAAGCATTGGAATGGGTCTGCATATTACTACATATTAGATTAAGGAAGCAAAAGGAGGGGGGCTGAGGGGTATACAATTGTCTCACCCTGTAAACTTAAGATTAGCATGGGGTAGATGATCTAGCTGGCGTTGTAGGACAGTATAGTTAAAGCTGCAACATATATATATATATATATATATATATATATATATATATATATATATATATATATATATATATATATATATATATATATATATATATATATATATATATATATATATATATATATATATATATATATATATATATATATATATATATATATATATATATATATATATATATATATATATATATATATATATATATATATATATATATATATATATATATATATATATATATATATATATATATATATATATATATATATATATATATATATATATATATATATATATATATATATATATATATATATATATATATATATATATATATATATATATATATATATATATATATATATATATATATATATATATATATATATATATATATATATATATATATATATATATATATATATATATATATATATATATATATATATATATATATATATATATATATATATATATATATATATATATATATATATATATATATATATATATATATATATATATATATATATATATATATATATATATATATATATATATATATATATATATATATATATATATATATATATATATATATATATATATATATATATATATATATATATATATATATATATATATATATATATATATATATATATATATATATATATATATATATATATATATATATATATATATATATATATATATATATATATATATATATATATATATATATATATATATATATATATATATATATATATATATATATATATATATATATATATATATATATATATATATATATATATATATATATATATATATATATATATATATATATATATATATATATATATATATATATATATATATATATATATATATATATATATATATATATATATATATATATATATATATATATATATATATATATATATATATATATATATATATATATATATATATATATATATATATATATATATATATATATATATATATATATATATATATATATATATATATATATATATATATATATATATATATATATATATATATATATATATATATATATATATATATATATATATATATATATATATATATATATATATATATATATATATATATATATATATATATATATATATATATATATATATATATATATATATATATATATATATATATATATATATATATATATATATATATATATATATATATATATATATATATATATATATATATATATATATATATATATATATATATATATATATATATATATATATATATATATATATATATATATATATATATATATATATATATATATATATATATATATATATATATATATATATATATATATATATATATATATATATATATATATATATATATATATATATATATATATATATATATATATATATATATATATATATATATACATGTCAAGCAAACAACAAATTAGAAAAATAAAATAGAAAAGAATATTACGGTTTTCCCCCATGGATAGCTTCGTAGTCAATCATCAGGAGCTGTATGTGTCCATCAGTCCTATTCACAACGACACAACACAGCCTATGAGTATCATCTGACCCGTTACTAATTGTGTGAAATAAAAATTCAAAAAAGAAGAGAGACTACCTCAGGCAGGTCAGTATGTTACCAGATGGTGAAATAGATATCCCAATAAATCCTATATCCGCAGGATCAGGCACTCTACAATTATAAAAGTTCAAAATTTGCTTGATAGACTGGGATGTATCATGTATGTAATAGCAAGATAAATCTTACGATTTATGGAGGTCATAGGACTTCTTAAAATACCATCCATCAACTGATCCTTTGTCCCCCTTTTGAAATTCATAAACCTGAAAGATCACTACCATTAGTTATAATATAGTTCATGCTGAAACTAGAAGTTCATCAATTTAATATTTACCTTCATCATACCGGCCGTAGAAGCAACAAAGAACACTGGATATATAGGGTGAAATACACCATAGAAGCTAGCCTTGTTTAATCTTGACTTGTTGAATCTTATGTATGAAGTCCTAGTGTCAACACTTCGCAATGTGCGTGTCAGCACCGCGAAAGCATTGGTGCCATCAAATGTAGCGAGTAAATGTTGACCACCCTTGCTCCATGATAATGAGTTGAAACCATTTGCAGTGCCAGGGTAGCTCTAAATAACATATAGTAAAAGTATCACTACTTTATTCTATGATCAGTAACAGGTAATACAAAAGCACTAATGTAAGCCAAGGTAGCTCTACATATCATATAGCAAAAGTATCACTACTTTACTCTATGATCAGTAACAGGTAATGCAAAAGCACTATTGTAAATTTTTTACCGTAAATGCTAACACGGGAGGCTTTTCTGGGAGATCAATATTGAGCAGATAAATTTTCCCAAGGTTACTTTCTGGATCAATAGCACCAAGTGCCAGAATGTTTCCCTCCCAGGGGCACCACTCACAAAATCTAGCAGCAATATCACAGAGTTTTACCTACAAACCAAAGGAAGAAAAGACTATATTTAGAATGTAGCATTCAACAAAGCAGAGTTATTCCTATAAATTAAAAAAGACAAAAAAAGAACATCAGTTTTAAGACACATTCCATTCACAAGGTAGTTGCAAATACCTTACTCCACCCTTCCTCAAGGTCTTCTATAGAACCAGCAACAGCATTGGGCCGACGGAACATATAAGTACCGAATGAACCAGTACAAGCCAAGACCTTCTCCTTCTTATAAAGCTTATGCAAGTTCCACGAGATGTCATTTACTACAGGAGTGACACCCGAACCATTATCTCCTAATGGTAGCTTACCACAGTAAAGTAGAGCTTTTGCAGTATCTTTAGCACCTATATTCATGGGAAGTTAGTCTTCAATAGGTTGTGCAATAAAAAAGGACCAGCTAACAAAAAAAAATTGCAGTTTACATAACAAACCTGCTGTTCTCCCCGGCACATCAGCTTTAGGAAGACTTAATTTCTGTAGTTTCTGATAGGTCATATTCACCGCACCACTCTTTTGCACATACATGGTAAACTTGAAATGCACCACGACCATACCTGCATGAAGGGGCCGCTAGTTTTATAAACATGTAAGATATAAACATAGAAACTTTAAGAAACTGGAAACATAAATGATGTAGGCCTTTTCCCCATACCATCCTGGGTGCAAAGAATGGGGTATGTTTTAAGCAATCCAGCGCTCCTCAATGGAGTTGTGTCATCGATGCCAAGTTCTTCCAATGCTCTGAGAAAATTTCAGAGTTATAATACAACATGAAATAAATGAGTTCATCAAATGTCTAACAGTTTGTGGTGCATCAAATGTCAACTGTAGAAAACCTGTTATTAAATGGCATCTGCTGAAATTTCTGGTATATCAGCATATATCCCCTCGGGATTGACTCAATGAGTGGAATCTCATCTTCGGCCAACAGTTTGTAGACGTTGGAGTGCACATCATCCATTTGAACAAGCTGCAAGGAAATTGTAAGTGCGCAAACCGGGGGAAAAAAATCAAAATGCAACTTATACTAGTGCTCACCGATGCCTCTTCGGAACTGATGAGGAGTTCAACACTATACACTTTATTCAATTCAAAAGAATCATCTTCACCATCATCTACTTGGAACTGTCTGAGCTGGCAACACTTTAATAGAAGAACCTTGCAGGCAAACGCCTTAACAGAACTTTCAATACCATCAAAAACCTCTTGTTTCTAATAAAAGTACAGGCACACGATTAGCATCAATACAAAAAAAAAAGGAAATAGAAATCTCAGTTTTATTCACGAAACACTAAAAAAACTATTTTAACTAACGAAGACAAGATTAAGCAGTAGAAAACTAAATACCTAAACAGCAGCACCATTAATACCAATAATTAGTAAAATGTAAGCTCTTAAAAAAAGTTAAACCAAGAAGTCAAGTTGTAATTCACAAAAACATACTTTTATTCCAGGTTTGACGCACCGCACCACCTCCTTTCTGGCTGTGTCTGCAGCTTGAATAACCTTGGCTATTCTGCCAGAGATTGGCTCATCTGTAACGACAACCGTATGGGCCATTGTGGCAATGAACCCATCAATATGGGCCGCCATTTCTCTGACACAAGAACTTGTAAGTTAGTTAAACGTAATTTTTGGTAGAAACCCCAGCACACAGAGAGAGTTGCTTACATTCTAACAACATCATTCTCTGAGAGAACTGTAGTGTCCGATAGTGCTGGCGATACATTGCGAACATTGTTATTCACAGAGATGCATGTAGGGAATGCAATCCCCTTTTTCATCGTTTTGGATTTCTTATAGAGACTTTGAACTTGCCTAATCACAAAAAATAAACCGCTAGTTAGCAACTCAGCAAGAAAAAAAAGAAAAAAAAAGATAGAAAGAGCCAGAATTCTTACTCGATCATAATCTTATCACCAAGCAAGCAAAGGTCAACTATTCTTGTGCCAGGGATGCACTGCATAGCTATGGTCTCCAGGGCTACTGTTCCTCGACAAACAAAAAGGTAACATCAATCTATAATCCTTTTCTGATAGTAACATGCATAAGCGCAGGAATCACATATACACCAATATTCTTCAAAAGATTAAACATATAACCATATTATTGTGCCTTGGCAACACACCCGTATCAACCACATTGCCATAATTCATCCTGGTTCTAAATTACTATCTACAGGCTCAATCATTGTTTTACATTAATATCTATAGGGTACATGGCTGATCAGTAAATTTATTAATTGATAATGAAACAGAAGAGTGGAATCTTACAAAAAAAAATCAGTAGAACATAGCTTTTCAACATAAGTACGGCAGAAGAAGGAAAGGTTACATTTTAATGTGGATGTAGCAGCATTGGATTTTCTTAGAACAACTTTGTTAGAGAGGTCATCTTCATCATCGTCCTCGACGTGGTATTCGCTACCACTGCCGCCATGATCCTCCTCGTCCACCACCCAGGGCCGGCCATGAGGCGGGGCGGGAGGGGCGACCGCCCCGGGCCCCCGAAGCCATGGGGCCCCTCTCCAGCTAAGTGTACAATAGGTATTTGCTGTAGACATATACGTAAAGCAGGGCTGGTTGAGAGAGCTAAAGCAACACAGGCTGTGTGACTTGGCTTCTTCTCCTCTGGCTTGTCCAGCGTCTGCTCTCTCGTTTCTTTTTTCATCGACTAGCACCTACGCCGCTGCACAGGCAAGCAGGCAGACACCTGTCAGCAAGGCAAATCAAAACAATAGCCGGATGTAGGATTATTTTACCCAGGCCTCCAATGATCACCGGATCAAGATTGTTAGATTACTTTCTTGATTAGTGGACTATCCTAGTCCGATTGCAATGCCAAAAGTCAAAAGTCCAGATTCAGCATTCTATTAGATAGGATCAAAAAGAGCATGTCTTGCTCCAAAATACAATGATCCTAGATGAATTGATATTTCGATTTTAACTTATGAATGACTATTAGATTGTGTCAACTGCAATTGTCCACTAATCATTCATAGTATGGACATTGGTGAGGAATATATTATATTTAGGATTTCAGAATTTTACTCCATATTTAGTAATATTTTTGTGAGTATTACTGTTACTCTAATCAAAGGGCCCCATTTTTTAACTTCGCCCTGGGCCCCTCAAATCTCAGGGCCGGCCCTGCCACCACCTCCTCGACATTAAACTCATCGCCTGAGGAGCTCATGTCAGATGAACCCTCCTCGGCGTAGCTAACATCAGCACGTGGTCGAGTGGAACGACGTAGGACGTCGCCTGGATCCATGGAGGTGAAGCACATTTGAGTTAGATTTTAAAAGAGTTGATAAAAATCACGGAAAGGAGATGATACCTGTGCTTTTCTTGGACGGAGTTTGGAGGAGGAGGATGGAGCTGGAGCAAGAAGACGGCAGAACCCTAGGGTCTGTGCCTCAGAGCGGCGTTGCGGGCGGCGGCGCCGAGTGGTGCGGACTGCTGGTGGTGGGGAGAGCGATGGCCAGAAAGGCAGATAAGGACTTACCAGTGGGCTGCAATTAACATGAGAAAAACCTATATAAAAAACATGAGGAAAAACTCCTTTCACTTGCCTTTTTCTCATATAAAAAGAAAAAAATCCAAATTACTACCCTCGCTAAAATCTACATAATCCCCTAAACTGTAAAACTGTTTATTTAAAACCTTATATTTTAGAAATCAATTCATTATCCACCTTTGGCACCTAACTGAACCGGTTTTCATATTGTGAAGAGTGGTTTTGTTTATTTTAACCAATTATTAGGAGGGGAACGTCATCAGGGTTGCCTTTTTTATATATAAAGAATCAGCGTTGCCCTTTGAATCTCTTATGCTTGTTCTGTCCTGTTTGTTTCGTTCTTCCATCGCAAGAAGCTGTTGCTGTGCATGCGCCACTGCAGCTGCAGCTCTTTTTTTTTTTTTTGCGACTTCACTGCAGCTGCAGCTCATGCACGAAAGAAGCACCACAATTCCGAGCAAGAGCTGCAGCACACGCCCACCAGTCCACCACCAACCAGCGCGCGCATGAATAATGCATGATGCTGCATGTCGCGGCCATGTTGTAGCTTGCGCCGGATCAGGATACGAGCACGTACGCGCCAGATAGCGTGCACTGACGCCGTGCCCATCAGCCGCCGCCTCTCTGCTAGTTGTCGGTTCGCGCAACAAGTCGTCGCCGCCGCCTCGGGGTCGCGGCTCGCGCCTGGCCAGATCTCCATGCAACGCGAGCGCCACCGAATCAATCAAAGCAAAGACGCTTATTAAAAAAAACAAAGACGGCGGGGCCCTCGCCGGTGCTGCCGAGAGGACCAAAAATGGAGTTTATCTGCTGCTCCCAGGACAAGGGGAAAATTCGATTAAATCTCGCAAGAAATTCGCATTTATCTCAGGATTCTAAATAGAGATAGTACTCGTCTGGCTGTCTGAAACAATAACTCCAATCCAATCGTGCAGGCCATATTCTGAATTCTGAATACTGTTCCCTCTCAACAGAATATTCAGTGCAATGGGACCTGAGGTGCAGGTATACACAGTGAATGGTAGATGAAACGAAACAGACTCCCCACCCCCCAGATAGGGGAACTACAAGCAAAGAATACAAGAAACATATGCATTCTAAAGAAAACAAAAATTCTGGGATGGCCTATTGAGGTACAAATTGATCTGGCATTGTTTTGTTTTGTAGCTGCAGCCTGCAGTTCACAACACACCGTAAATGCCACCATAAATCTGACTTCAATCTCTATTTTATTTCATTTCAGCAAAGGGGTTGGAATTGCAATGCCTTCATATAAAAAAGGCATGCCCTTATCCATCCCCAATTGACCAGTTCCATCACCATTGCCATTAGCAAGCACACCAACTGCTGAGATCAAATTTGTCAGAATGGTCCTTTGGTTAACTAAAGTCTGAACAAGTGAACATTTGTATTTTGCTATCTGATCTAACTTGTCGTCGCCTGCATCGATTCCGATCGATCTGAACTGTAAACTGTTTGACTGCAACCTTAACCTTCAACCACCTTTGTAGGTGCTCTTGCTTTAAGCATCATTTCGTCATATTCTGCTTCTGGATCTGACGATGCTACAATCGCCCCACCTGCCCCAACTGTAGCTTCCCCATTGTGCAGGATGACCGTCCGGATCACAATATTCAGATCGAACGTGTGGTTATATGAAAAGAACCCAATGGATCCCGAGTAGATACCTCTCGGAGTAGATTCAAGTGAATCGAGAATCTCCATTGATCTAACTTTTGGAGCACCAGTCATGGAACCACCTGGAAAGGCTGCTTTGACACAGTCCACAGGGCTCAAATTCGACTTCTTTGTTCCATGAACGGTACTCACCATGGTGCGAACAGCTTTATATGACTACATCCATGAGACGAGGAACATGAACGCTCCCAGGTTCACAAACCTTACCCAGATCGTTTCTTAGGAGGTCAACAATCATCAAGTTCTCAGCCTGATCTTTTTCACTGTTGAAGTTGAGCACATGCAAAAGGAAAAAAAAAACTACCAGCATGAGTACTATGAATTAAATCAAAACCATATGGCATTGACCGTTAACAATAATACTGAAGAAAGAGAAACATAACCCTCCAAAACAATAAGAAAAGAGAATCCTGATGCTTACTGTAAATCTTATTCAACCATGTCATTTTGTATGATAGATCTTTGATGCTGAAAACTAAATGAGCTTGAGCAGATACTAACAGACAATTGAACCAAGCTTTATATCAACAAAGATTGCAGTTATGTACACCAACTTTTTTAGGAAGACCATTTCAAAGACATTTAATTCAAAAGACTAAGAATAGCAAATAAATAAATAAATCATAGAATATATTTACACTTGCCTGTATTGCAGCTGCAAACGCAGGCATTCATCTTCCTCTGGTGTTCTGCCACGTGCTATAGTGCCTTTGATTGGTTTTTCTTCTAGAATTTTTGCTTCGATCTAGTCGTAGAAACCTTTCAGGAGAAGAGCAACATATGCTCAAGTTTTCTGAGGAGAAGTTAAGCCAGGCTGCATAAGGGGCTGGATTTTGTTTTCTCAATTTAAGGTAGAGCTGGAGCGCATTTATATAGTCTACTCTTCTCTTCATCTGAGTAATGAAGCATAACTCATAGCTTTCTCCATCTCTGATATAATCCAGGCAACTCTGAACATCTCTAATATATTGATCCTTTAACTTCTCTACAACAAAACTTTGCTTATTCACATTGGATGATATATCATATGCCTTCCCATTAATTAACAATCCTGGAGGCATAGCGCCCAGTCTAAGAAGCTTCTTCTCAGTCTCCACTAACCATGAATTATGTGTTGAATTTCTGCATGTCCCATCTCCATTACTTGAAGAAAATTCATCATGCAATGATAAAATGTACACATCACCATTACTGTGATCAACCCTGTTATCAGCAAAGAAGAAGCAGCATGCATCAGGAGTACTTGATTTGGCCTTGTTAGGTGATGAATCACACTCAACTTTAAGACCATACCTGGTATCAGATGAAAACTAATGAGGTTCAAAGGGAGCTTAAAGGACTCCAAAAGCATAGATAGACTCCAAAAACATGGATGATACAAAGGGAGTTAATTGAAGTACAAACGCCCCAGATGAATTCATGGTCCATGCAAGAAAATCAAGGGAATGAGGACAAGATTGAGAAAATTGCTTGTAGCATGGTTTAAATAAAAAAATGTCTGCAGCAGGAAACTAGTCCAACTGCAGGCAAAAATTGAAACTGCAAGTGTACATTTCAAGTAAAAGAAAAACATCAGTCATGATAGCAAATCAGTGTACCTAGATATCCAACAAAGCCACCATGGAAGTAAAAGGGGAGTCCTTCGTAATCCTTTTCATTGTATTCAATGGACTGCATTTCCTGAAATTACGAAAAAGTGATAATCATAACTAAGAAAATGAAAGCAACAATGTACCCAAGGTTGGGCCAGTCATGTAATGTGCAGAATACAGATACTATGGTATTCGTGTAATGCGGCATACTGAGTAACCTCAGATCAACATATTTACCGTTTTCTCATGGTTTGCTGCTAATTCAGTACACAAATTAGTAACACAATAGGTTGTTCATTTGTGATGCAGGAACTCTGAAAGTTCATATAATGGTAAAGTGATACATGCTAAGCTTGTGCAACACATTCATTTATTTTTAACAAAACAGTTGGGCTCATATGTTAACAAAAAAAATCGGGTTCATTGTACCTTAATAAACATATGAAATTATTTGAGAAAAAAAAATCGGAATACAAAACTTGGATAGGGGCAACTGGCAATGTCAAGTAATGAGTTGATCACACAAAATTAATGAGATTAATAATTAAAAGTAAGTATCAGCAACATATACCTTATTAAGGAACTCCAAAAAACCGTCTTTGATAAAGGCCGTATTTAGATGTTGAAATTGGGTGGGTGAATTTGGAAGTATGATGTCACATCGTAATCATTACGCTACTGTAGCATTTCGTTTGTATGTGCGAAAAATTGTCCAAAACTTAGTAATTAATTAGGCTCAAAATGTGTCTTGTAGAGTACAACAAAACTGTGTAATTAGTTTTTGATTTTATCAACATTTAGCTCCCAAATTCACTATGCAAAAAGAAGATTCCCCATCACATCAAAATGTCATAACATGTATGGAGTACTAAATTTAGATGAAATCAAAAACTAATTAATTAATTTTTGGACAATTTTTCGCACATACAAACGAAATGCTACAGTAGCGCAATGATTACGAAGTGACATCTTACTCCCAAATTCAACCTC
>OAMR01000058.1:3430001-3444639 GCA_900205405.1 Echinochloa crus-galli
TTAGAAAAATATGAAAAGATGTGTATAAGAGACAGATTTAGTACTCCATACATGTTATGACATTTTGATGTGATGGGGAATCTTCTTTTTGCATAGTGAATTTGGGAGTTGTCTTTTTGGAACTAAACAAGGCCAAAGTTGCTGGCAGTAGATCCATAAGCATCTCGTATAACAAGGGTTCCACCACAATTGGCTCTGGAACAGAATTTGTGAAATGCAAATGTTTATATCACATGCTGGCATGGATAATGCATCAAAGTATGTTTCTTCTGCTTTGTGAAAGCAACTTCTCACCTTTGACCAGATAGGTGGAATGTCATTTGCGTGGCGAAGATGTCGTCGTACTCCTGAAGCAGCCGGTCGAGAAGTGCCGGCTCGGTGCCGCGAGCGCCGTGGAGGCGGCCGGCCGACGGGATGTCGGTCCTGGTAGAGCCAAGCCCCTTCCACAGGACCCGGCGACCGTGATGCCAAAACGCCATACAGAGGTCGTCGAAGTCCCACAGGATGGGCCCCAAGGTTCGCAGGTAGCGGACCCCGAGGACCATGTCGTAACAGTCGAGCGAAATGGCGTAGCAGTCGACGGAAAAGTGCTCGTCGCCGACGCGGATGGTGACGTCACGCGCCAGACCCCGGCAGGCCACGCGGTCGCCGTTGGCCACCACGACATGCGCCCCTTGTGAGTCGTGGAAGTGCAAGCCCACGCGCCGAGCCGCCTCCGAGCTGATGAAGTTGTGCGTCGATCCGGAGTCGAGGAGGGCCGTGAGCACCGTGTTGCCGACGACGACACCTAGCTGCATCGTGTCTTCCGTGCGGATCCCCGTGATGGCGTTGAGGGAGATCAGGGGCTCATCCTCGTCGGCGGGCGCCGGTGTCTCGTCCATCAAGTTCGGGGGCTCATCGGGGAAGTCCATCACCTCGAGGTAGAACAGGCGTTGGCACTTGTGCCCGCGGACGTACGGCTCATCGCAATTGTAGCAGAGGCCCTATCGGCGGCGTTCGGCCATCTCCTGAGGAAAGAGACGGCGGAACGGTCGCGACGGCGGTGGAGCCGACGACGCTGGCTGAACGGCTCCCGGAACAGCCGTCGGAGCAGGCGCGGCGGTCAGACTTGGCGCTGGGAGCTGGAGTTGGCGCGGCGATGGTCGGTGGCCACGACCCGGCAGCGCGGGCACGGCTACAGCAGCCCGGCGCTCATAGGCGCGAGCCAACACCATGGCGCGCTGGAGGTCCTGCGGCGCCTGGAGTTCGACGTCGATGCGGATGGAGTCGGGGAGGCCGCCGGTAAACAGCTGAACTTGCTGCTTCGGCAGCAGGTAGCCGGCGTGCGCCAGACGAGCCTGGAACGCGGTGATGTAGTTGTCGACGGAGCTGCAGAAGGCCAGGCGTGCCAAGTCAGAGAGGTGGTTGACGCCAACGGCCGGTCCAAAGCGCTGCTGACACAGCGCCTTGAAGTGCGGCCAGGTGACGGTACCAGCATCACGCGCCAGCATGATGGCCCATTGTTGTGCGGCGTCGGTCGTATGGAACGTGGCTAGCCCCACCTTCTCCCCCTCGGCGGTGCGCTGAACATGGAAAAAATAATCGCACCTCAACCCATGGGGTCGTCCTTGCCGTCGTAGATCGGAAAGGACAGCTTGGCGTAGCGCGGTACACCGACGGGATCGTCCTGGTCCTGGCGGTGCTCCTGGTGTGCTGGTGGGGACTCGGTGAAGTTTGGGATCGGCGATGGCGATGGCGGAAAGCTGATCTGCGTGATGGGAACGGGGCGGGCGGACGCCGTCGTGTGCACCAGCGTGGAGACGGTCGGCGGCGCTGACGGAAGGAGGCCGTAGCCCGGCATGTCATAAAGCGGCGAGGTGCTTGGACCGGGCCAGCCATGGCCGGCCTGCGGCGACGACGGCCCCGCGCCCGTGGTCGGCACGAACCCGGCATACCCCGGCAGGAAGGCGGCCATCTGGAACACCTGGCGTTGCAGACCGTAGATGGCGTTGATGAGGCCGTCGATGGTGCCCGCAGTGACCACGGGAACCGGAACGCCAGTCGCAGGGAGGGTTGGGACGGTCGTGGTCGCCGGCGCACCCGTGGTGGATGGCGGCACGGTCGTGGATGGCGGCGTCGCAGTGGAGGTCGATATCGTGCCCGGCAATCCTGATACCAGATTGTTAGGATTGACGTTGCGAAGGTTGTACTCGTGGGACGTCGGTGGCCTAGGCCGGGGTTTCCGACGAGAGCGTGGCCGCGACGTCGTCCTGGCCGGCGTCGAGGGCGCTGAGCGCGTGCGAGAGCAGGAGTGCGGGAGAGATTAGATCAATCTCCAGCTAATCTTTATTAAGCAACTGTTTGGGCTTTAAGTAGCCACTCTCCTAACAAACTTATCCAAATCTTCCTAAACAAACTTTGCTAAATAAATTCAACCAAATGCCTAAACTTGAGGAGCTGCCGCGGGCGCCGATGCCGCCGTGTCGCCTGCGTCGCCCGCCCTTGCGTCGCGCCTTCTGTTCGTCCGTGATAGACCCGGCCCACCATAACATGATGCTGCAGTGTTAAATCAGAAATAACTTTTATTTGGGGACTGCTCTGAACAATTCTATTTCCCATTATTTTACATGATATGTTCAACAAATAAATTCCTGTACATTAGAAATGATGCACTCTGCAGTTCATTTTGTTAGCAAACCATATAATCAATATATATTAATTAGCCATGATTGAATTGCTAATCAGCTCTGTTTCAAAGAAAAAGAAAATCAGTGAATCATGCTGTTAGAAGTTAGCATAAATGTTTCAAAGAAAAAGACAATCAGGCTGGTGTCATTGATTGAGTTCGTTCGTACCCTGTTTCTCACCATACAACCACGAAATTTTTATCGATATAATGTTTATGCTATTTCATATATATCTTTAAAAGTCAATCACTTAAGCAACTTCACGTCCATACACTGGCCGGCCTAATCAAGCGAGGCGCGGCGTTGCCGCGTTCCTGGGTTTCTAGTAGGATGGGATTAAAGAGGATTGAGGAAAAATTATAGGAAAATGGAAATAAAAAGGGGATCTGTTGAGCTAGGTTTTTTCCTCTCAATCCCCTTTAACTAAGAATATAGGCAAAGGGGATTGTTATTGGAGAACTATTGGAGTTGCTCTAAGGTCACACCGAAGTTTTTTTCCCCTTTGAGTCTTTTTAGTTGTACTAGCAAATGTGCCCGTGCGTTGCTACGGACATAAAATATATGGATATATATTGATTTAACCGGTTCTGATCCATATATATAGATTTATTTCTTGTTTTCTCTTATGTGTATATTGATTTAACCGGTCCTGAACTTGTAGAATTATTTCTTCTTTTCTCTTGTGATTTAATTTAATTTCAACGTACTGTACTACTTGTACTTGGTCTCTGTAATGGATGTGATTATAGAAACATGCATGTGAGGCCCGCCTGTCAGCATTGTGAGAGGAAATGACAAAATAATTCTTACTTAGTATTAGGTAGAGATATAGATAGGTAGAGATTCAAAACTTTTGACCACCGACGGACTTACCAGTCATTGAAACACTACCTCTCCTAGCGAGGCCTTTTTTGTCAAACTTTTGACAACCGATGGACCAGGTCATTGAAACACTCCCCCCGACCCCATCTATTAGACCTTTTTTCGTCAAACCCTCCGTCTCCCTCATCCGTGTTTATAGTATGAAATCATCAAGTTCGTAACCAATACGGTCTTCGGCCACAAATATCTATTATATAATCTTATTTTTTATCAAATATGTGTGTTGTACTTCAGTCTTGCTAGAGAAAAGAAACGAACCTCAAAATCCAACAATTGTTTCTAGATGCAGGGCATAATAAAGAATTGGTCAACAAAGTTATATTAGTACCTCACGTAAGTAGTCAACAGCTAAAGGCATGTGGTATGGAGAATGAAGGCGAACTGGCTGACGAGGGTGCGCGATAAACTTTATGAAGCATTGGCTGGTACACCCTGATCGACTGCATTCCCCAGTCCAGTCCTCGAGGAAGCGGGAGAGAGAGTATCAACGTGCCACCAGGCCTGGTAGGCATATCAGCTCGTCAGCAAAGCTGGACACAACGAGGGACATGATGGTGTAGTTGAGCCTGTTATCTGACAAGGAGAGACCAACGGGGCAAAAAGGAGAGGCCTGCCGCAACTCCGCCGTGCGATCCCCACCAACATCGTCGTCCCATGCAAATTACGGTGCTAATCTCCAAGTGGATTGCATATTTACATCTATCAAGGCTGTTGGCGAGCACTCGTAGATCGATAGGCTGTGGATTTGCTTTTAAAACACACGGACAAAGCTCCTTGACGTGCATGGCAAGAGCTCCATCTCGGCACGTTTGACACTTCGAGTTCCCTGCGATGTATCAGACTTCGATTATGGCTCGGTAAGTCCCAGCAGCGGATGAAATCTGAGGAAATCGATACAAGGACCCGATATATAGGTAAAGTATAGAGGATTTTTTGTAAAATTATGACGTACCGCTGAATCAATCCTTGCTTTATAATTAGGTAGAGATATAGAGATTGAAGTAGAGTACTCTCGCTACAAAGGAGGAAGACGACGGGGTACGGTGGCGACCGTGCTGTTCTTGTTCGGTGGTCGTTGGCTGCCGTCACACCTCCCCCGACCCTAATCAAATATCAAAGAGAAAATTACCTCTATAGCATAAAAAAAAAGTAGCCCTTCCCTTTGTAGCACTCAAAATTCAAATCTTTCTCCTATGTGCAGAACCAAAACTTTTCTTCCTCCACTAGCACTCCCGTCAGTTCTGCCATCCATTGCCGTCAAAGAAAGAAAGAAAGAATGGACCCACTGACGAAAGACGAAAATACCCCTGCCTCCCTTGTATCTCCCGCGGCGGCCGGCGCGCGTGGCGGAGCTCGCCCGCGGCGGCCTGCGTGCGTGGCGGAGCTCACCCGCGGCGTTGGTGGGGAACGCGGAGGCAAGCTCGGCGGTGACGAGCGCCTCCGGGACCAGAGGACGGGGTGAACGGGTGAGAGGATGTGTGAGCAGGGAGAACAGGTGAGAGGTTGAAGACGACCCTGACGTGTGGGCCCGGGCTGTTTAACGGCAGAAACAAACAGACCTCAACAGAGTGCTATGGAAGGAACCAAAAACTTTGGATGTGTGCTACATAAGGAAATTTTGCAATTTGTGTGGCTAAATAGGAAAGACCCATCTTTTTTAGTGTTAAACAGGGAATTCTCTCATTATCAAATCCCGTCCGGGTTCATTACATTCTTCCTCGACGGCGGCGACCAACAACGGTCGTCTGGCAGCAGCTGGCAATTGACACGCACGAGTGCCCAGGATTTTTTGCGGCAGGCCCAGTTAAATGGGCCGTATTTTTTTTTTGCAGTGTCATTTTCATCATTTTCTTATACTTTTTTTAATAGAGGCCAAAAGCCAAGACTAATTGGACCGAAGAAAATACGTATACTTTGTGTGAAATAGCTTGTGAGGAAATAGAGGCCAAAAATTATGCCAGTCGAGTTTGGAACCCTCAGGCGTACAAAAATATGAAGGAGAAATATTGGGAAAGGACACAATTGTGGCATCCAGGGAGAGAAATCAAGAACAAAATGACTGCTTTGAAGACCTTCTACATAGATTGGGTATGGTTGCAGCAGCAAACCGGCCTAGGCCGCGGGCCAGATGGAGAAGTGACGGCCTCTGCTGCTTGGTGGGAGAGGGAAATAAAGGTATTTCAAATGTTTGTTATTTTTTTCCTTTTTGGAACACAATTACCTGAGCATTTGAGTCATATGCTAATGTTGTATAAATATATATTTTTTGCAGGCCAGACCAAATCTCAAGAAATTTAGAAAGGGTAACCCTGAGTATATGTCCCTACTACATGAGATTTATCATGAGGTCGTTGTGGATGGAAGCTCTGCTTATCTTGCTAGGACACAAGAGGATCTTGAGAGAAACAATGACGATGATCTAGATGCAAATGAAGGCTTTGTGCCTAGCCCAATGAGTACCAATAGCTGGAAGAGAGGGACCGGCTCAATTGATTTAGGGAGTACAACAACAAGTCCTTCAAAGAAAAGCAATACTTCTCCTACTCACGGCAAAACTAAGAGTCCATTTGTGAAATATATGAAGGACATCAAAACCAGGTTAGACAAGGAAGCCGAGAAATCCGACATCATTTTGCAGGCTCTTGTGAGCCAAGGCAATGAAAAGGCAAGGAGAAGTGAGGAACGTGCTCAATCAGTAGCTACATGTCAGAAGCTGGCCATTGAGTGTGGGGCAGGAGAAGAGTCCGTTGAGTACTTTGTTGCTTGTGACTTGTTCAAGGAGAAGCACAACACATTCGTCTTCCAGAACATGAAGACCCCTGAAGCTAGGTTGACGTGGTTGAAGAGATGGTGTAAAGCGAAGAACATGCATTGAAGAATGATTGTTTATGTGTCAGTTAGGTTCTCATATGTCTAGTGTGTCCTATTGTGTCATGTGTGGATTCGTGGTGTCATGATTTGTACACTAAATTATTGGTGCTATGTGGTGCTTGCTATTATTATATTTGTGGACTTCATGATTTCTAGGCGTATTTGCATTTGTGTATTTGCATCTATTCATGATATGTTGACTTCATTTGTGGACTTCATGATTTCATTGTGTTGTGCGTTTTGTTGCGGGATGACTCAAGTGATGCTGACAGTATTGATCAAGATGACTCTAGTGATGATGATAGTATTGATCAAGATGATGACTCTAGTGATGAGGACAAGGAAGATACAAGGACCAAAAGTTTGCTAGTACTGCTTCAATTGAGGCGGCAGAGGCTCAACAATATAGGTATGATCGCGCACATGTTTGGTTCGTACTACATTCACCGTTTCATGGATAAGGCTGGTCGCACTCGTGTTCCTCTATTTCTCTCCCCTAAACGGAATATTCTGTCCTGGTCATCGAGATTCCTTCCCCTATTCTAATTTCTCCCGCACTCATCTCTCCTCAACTCGTCGGCGCTGGCTCCGGCGCTAGCGGCGGAGATGGCGAGGAGCGCCACAAGCACGGCCGGTGGAGCGGCTACGAGAGTGCGGCGGAGGTCCACAAGCGGCGGCGATCGCAGACCCGGAGGCGGAGCGGCCCCTCCTCTTCTCCCTCCCCTGCTTCGTGGACGGCGGGCGCGGAGCGGGGCTCGCGGCGGCGATGGTGGAGCGCGGCGGCGACCCGCGCGTGGTGGCCCTCCTCGGCGGTGGCATTACGTCGGCGCGCGGCGGAGCACGGTGGAGGAGCAGGCGCGGTGGACGCTCCTCCTCCGCAACGCCGGACGCCCACCTCGTCCACCTCGTCCGCGAGCTCAAGCTCGGAGACGGCGGCATCGACGCCGGCCGCATGCTCCTCGAGTCCTCCTCCACACGCTCCTCGACTCCTCCTCGGTGCCTCGACCCCGCCGCCATGCCTCCTTCTCCTGCACTGCCTCGATGTCCGCGCCAGGCAGGTCAGCGTCGTCGATCCCTCCGGCGCTGCTGCGTCGCCACCTCCATCCTCTCCGCCGAGGCTGTCCTCCCGCGCGCGCCTCTCTCTCTCTCTCCTCTCTCTCCTCTCTCTCTCTCTCTCTCTCCGCGCGTGGGCGGGGCGGCGGCCGAGCTAGCGGCGGCGAGGCCGCGAAGGCGAGCCCTCAAGTATGACGGCGGCGGCAACGACAAGCACGGCGGCGACGGCACGGCAAGCCCTCCGCGCTCAGGCTCGGCGTGGTTCAAGGACGGCGGCGGCGGCCAAGCGAGGCGGCCAGCGGGGGCGGCAGACGGGCGCTGGGCTCCCCGCGGCGGATGGAGGGAGACGCGGCGGCGGACGGCGGTCTTCACGCGAGAAGGCAGCCCGGTGGTTGGGCCGCGCGCCCACGCGGGCCCCGCGGCCACGGTGGCGGCGTAGCGGAGGCCCCCTACCTCCTCTGGATTTGGCAGAGGGGCAGCTCTCCGCTGCCGTAGCGGAGGCGGTAGCGGACCCCGTTGCAGCTCCCTTTTCCTGAAAACATTCCTGCAAGAACGTTTTCAGGAACCCAGTGCGAGCAGCCTAAGGGGGAAAGGAGGATTTTAAAAGCTAAAGAGTCTGGATATGATTGGGTAGTAAGAACTCTAGGAAACAGAACATATTCCTACAAAATGTTTAGGATGTACCCACCGGTGTGCCATAAACTGCATAATGTGCTAGTGGAGTCTTATGGATTGAAATCAACCAAGAAAATGTCATCAGTTGAGAGTTTAGCTCTCTTTTAATGGAAAGTAGGAGCTCCCCAATCAGTTAGACAGGTTGAGAATCGGTTTGTGAGGTCAATGGAAACAATCACTAAAAAGTTTGAAGAAGTATTGGTATGTATGGTTAAGCTTTCAATTGACATCATCAAGCCACGAGATCCTGAATTTAGAGTTGTCCATGAAAGGTTAAGATGTGCTCAGCGGTACGCATGGTTTAATGATTGCATTGGAGCAATAGATGGGACTCATATGCCAGTTGTGGTGTCACCTAACAAAGTTCCCCAGTATTTAAGCAGGCATGGTTTTTGTCGTCAGAATGTTATGGCAGTATGTGATTTCGACATGAGATTCACTTTTGTCCTTGCGGGGTGGCCTGGATCGGTTCATGATATGAGGCCCTTCAAGGATGCCCTTAGCTGCTTTGGTGACAAGTTTCCAAAGCCACCTTCAGGTACCAAACTTCATACTCAGTACAAATATTGCTATGCCTTACATTGACATCAACTAAAATATATTCCATGTAAAAAAACTAAAATACATTGCTATGAATAGGGAAATTTTATCTTGTTGACTCGGGCTACCCCAACAGACCGGGTTATCTTGCACCGTACAGGGGGCAAAAGTACCATTTCCAAGAGTTCCATCAAGGCGCAATGCCAAGAGGTAAAAGGAGCACTTCAATTATACTCATTCTAGACTACGCAATGTCATTGAACGTTGTTTTGGAGTGTTGAAAAATAAGTGGAGGATCTTTTTAAAGTACCAAGTTATCCTCTACGCAAGCAAGCAAAAATCATTGTCGCGTGCATGGCCTTGCACAATTTTATTCATGAAAGTCATTTGACGGATAAGGAATTCGATAAGTATGACAACGATGAGAATTATCAACCTCTCCTTGAGGAAACAAGGAGGAGGCGTCGTAACAGGAGGGGTCAAGAAATGGAGCCAGATTCTGTGGATATGAATGAACTGAGAGATAGGATTGCCAATGGTTTGTTCAACGGACGTTGAGAAGTTTGTGATGTTATTTATTTTGTTTCGGACATGTAATGTTGTGGGACAATTTTGATTTTCTTGTGTATGGATAATTTTAATTTTCTTGTGTATGAATATTTTTTAGGATTTATTTTGTTTTGGACATATTTTTTGGGATTTATTTCTTTCATGTGTATGGACAAGAACCAGCGCAGCAACGCGCAGGCAGCAGCAGCGCAGCAGCAGCGCGGGAAAGGGAAAGGGAGAGAGAGGGAGGAAGTAAAATTTGATTTATGCTCTATAGTGACTAAAATTAGTCTCATTTTCAAACAAGGTGGTGACTAAAAACTTTTAGTCTACTAATTTTAGTCATAGAGCTAAAAAGAATCAAACACCCTCTGAATTGGATTTCATCGGATCGACTTGCTTGTACGTGTTGCGACTTGCGAGCCAGTATGGTCTTCACTTGCCTTTCCACCTCTTCGAGTGGGGTCAGCCAATTAGTTACGTTACGTGACGTGTTATTTTACTTTATTTTCCCTTACATTAATTACGTGGCCATGCCATTTTGTTCATTTTACAAATATTGGATCAGCACAACAGAACAGGAACTTTGTATCCCTATGTGTGTACCATGTGAGATTAACTTTTCTACTGCATTTCATTTCGGGGTAAAGGAAGGACGCACAATTTGCAACAGGAACTTATTTAGCAGTGCTGAGCTATTGTGCTAGTTTTCTTTTTTCCAGATGGTTTTACGTTGCTAGAGAGCAAACCTCTCTTTCGAACATGTCCGAGTATTATGAAGATAAACAAATACAAGTCCAGATACCTAGGCTCGCTTTTAGAAACCCAGGGACACTGTGCAATCGAACACGGTACCACGCCCTCTTGATCAGGAGAAGCAGTAGTACCGTCCTCTCGAGAAAGCTACTCCGTACAGTTCTAACCGAGGGGCGGCCTACTGTCCTGTCCAGAGCAACAAGAGATCTCCTCGGCTGCGTTTAGTTCCCTAACTTTGGCTGTGTTTAGTTCCTCGTCCCATCACTAAAATTCTCAAAATTCTCTCTCCAAACATCACTATCCACCTATCACATCAAATCTCTCTACTCATGCATGGAACACTAAACGTGGGTAAATAAAAAAAACTAATTGCATGGTTTTGATGTACACGACGAGACGAATCTTTTGAGCCTAGTTAGGTCATGATAGGACAATGTTTACCATAAACAAACGAAAGGTGCTACAGTATGCTACAGTGTCCGATATGACATTTTTTCCAAACTTTCTCCTACACTTTTTGGAACTAAACACAGCCTTTCCCAAAAATTCTCTCTCCAAAATTCACTATTCATCTATCACATCAAATCACATCAAATCTCTCTCCTCGTGCATGGAGTACTAAACGTGGGTAACTAAAAAAACTAGTTGCATGGTTTTGATGTACACGACGAGACGAATCTTTTGAGTCTAATTAGGTCATGGTAGGACAATGCACAAACGAAAATTGCTACAGTGTCCAATGTGACATTTTCACCAAACTTTCTCTTCTTCTTTTTCTAAGGCCAGTCTCAATGAGGTGTTTCACTACACTGTTTCCCATACGCCACATCATATATAGCGAGATGAAACAATGAATGAAACAAACCTTCACAATGGAGCATCTCATTCACACGGTTTCCAAAACAAAATAAATCAATTAATTGCATTATCTGTTATCACCATGGTGAAACAAAATCCCCCATGGTGAAACGAAATCCCTCTCAATGGCCGTTTCACCGCGTTACCGAGGCCTAGGTAACAACGCAGGATCGTTTCACCATGGTGAAACGATTTTCTCCTCTCTCCTCCCTATTTCATGCAAAAGTTTTCTTTTAACTGATGTGTCACCTCATTAATGTGTATGACACACCATTGAGACTGGCCTAACTAAACACAGGTGACTTATGCATTTCCATGGAGTGCCGTGTTGACTTTGGTGGCGGATCGCCTTGGCGACCATAATGAGATGAGGAGCATGTTAAATGACATCAATTGGTCCTAGGCCCTGTTTAGTTACTGGTCAAATCATCAAACTTTCAAAAATTCTTTCTCCAAACTTCACTATTCACCTATCACATCAAATATCTCTCCTCATGCATGGAGTACTAAATATGGGTAAATAAAAAAACTAGCTGCATGGTTTTGATGTACACAACGAGACGAATCTTCTGAGCCTAGTTAGGTCATCTTAGGACAATGTTTACCACAAGCAAACGAAAAGTGTTACAGTGCGCTACAGTGTCCAATGTGACTTTTTCACTCCACTTTTTTCCATGACTCCCACGCGATTGATTCTACCACAAACCTCAAACCATACAGCTTTGTAGCCAAGAAATTTGCTTACCAACTAAGTGATCAGCACCCAGCGGTTTCAACATGCCAGTTGCCCGATAAGTAACGGGGGGCACCAGTTCACATGGAACACGACCCGGCGATGGCTGTGTTTAGTTCCTCAAACTTCCCAAAAATTCTCTCTTCAAACTTCACTATTCACCTATCACATCAAATCACATCAGCTCATGCATGGAGCATCAAACATAGGTAAATAAAAAAACTAATTGCATGGTTTTGATGTACACGATAAGACGAATCTTTTGAGCCTAGTTAAGTCATGGTAGAACAATGTTTACCACAAACAAACAAAAAATGCTACAGTACGCTACAATGTCTAATGTGACTTCCCCAAATTTTCCCATAGAACTGAACACAGCAGATGTACAGCCACATCCCGGCCTGTGCTAATGTGCAACGCATTCCCGTTGGGCATTGCTTCCTCCGCCTATCGAATCATAACGCTGCGGCGGCTCACACAAAACTCCCCACCCTCCATGCAGGGCTTCACGCAAATCTGCCAAGCCGCCATGCATGCCAGGTCGTCCCAGCTCACAGCAATCGCCGCCCCAGGAACACACACGCCATTGCCGTGCATCGCCGTCGTCGCTCCAATGCTATAAACCTACTGCTACCGCAACCAACCAACCACCTCAAGAACCAATCAAGAAATTAACCTTCGCCTCCAGTTCACAGAAACAATCAGCTAGCGAGCACGCAGCAATGGCGCCGGCTCCTTCGTTCTGCGGCGTCGCGCTGCTGCTGATGGCCTCCGTCATCGCCGGCGGCGTCCACGCGGTGCCCGAGTCCGGCAGCACCGCCACCTGCAGCACCGACCTCTTCCGGCTCCTCCCCTGCCTGCCCTTCATCGAGGGATCCGCGGCCGCGCCGGCCGACACCTGCTGCGCCAACCTGGGCAGCATGGTGCACGACGAGCCGCAGTGCCTCTGCCAGGCCCTCAGCAACCCCAGCACGGCCCCCGTCGCCGTCAACATGACGCGCGTCATGGGGATGCCCCGCCTCTGCCGCCTCGACCTCCCGTCCGCCGCCGGCGCCTGCGCAGGTGAGCTGACCCCGACCTGCCGTTTCTATCAGCACCACGTCTCTTTTCCATTACTCCATCGTACTCTTGAATTTTTTTTCTCCCGTTCGTGCTAGGGATTCACAACTCAATAAAAAATTTCTTATTGCAGCCGCAGGACTTCTTCCCCATGGACCATCACCGCCGCCGCCGGCGATCCCTCCGCGCCCAAGCGCGAACTCCACTGCAGCATCGACCCTCACGCCGGCGACGCCGACGCCGGCGACACCACATATGGTGACACCGTCACCGTGGGTGAGCAGCCAGATGCCACGGTACAGCAGGGGGTCCAAGGTGATAGCCGATGGCTTTGCCGTAGCACTTGGTTTTGTGGCGTTGGTGTCAGCCCTTGCTTTCTGAAGCATTCATTCGGCCACAGCCTACACCGATGGTGGCATTTCGTCAGGCAACTAGTTTTGTGTCGTAGAGAAAGAAACCCAGTTGTTTTCTGATGGCTTGTTTCGTAGGGTACTGATTAGCAGGGTACTGATGTCTGTCCCTCCAGGTTGTTCGGTCAGGAAAAAAAATGTTCTTCTCAGTTGCATTTTTGTCACTGAATAAATTCTCGTTCAAAAAGCATCCCTGGATGGAAGAAAAATTCTTCCAGAAAATGCAGCGACCAAGTACAAGATTCACTCGACTACTTATCCAAATGATCGCAAAAATTTACAAAAATACAAGTAGCATCTAGTCCTCTTTCTCTAAGCAGAAGAGGTAGGCAACTAGGCCTACAATAGGGACGAACCTCACTACATTCACAAATCCAGTAGCATCTGCCTTCACGTTCTGAATGTTGTCTCCGATCAACCATGGCTGGAAAATTGAGTACAGCAATATGTCCCAGAGGAATGCGTAAGCAAGCCGCTCCGTGACCACATAACCCTGAACATATTGCCACCGTTCCGCGATGTCTCCAAAGCCAGCATCTGCACGGCCGAAGAGAGCCCAAACAATGGACAAAATGCAGACCGCCCCGCCAACGGCGCCCACAACCTGTGCACCTTTAACCATAACTGAACCCAATTGTGACCTTGGTGGAGGGGACTGGTCAGCATCCGGGTCATTCAGTCGGATTGCCATGTAAGGTATCAAGAAAGCTGTAGAGATAATCAAGGAATGTTGTTAGGCAACCTGAAATGTTGTATCCATGGGCTGCAAAGGCGTAACCAATTAGGTTATATGAGAGAATACTATTTGTGAGGAACATCTGAAAGCCCCACAAGACGTCAAGCGATCCCTTGAACCGGTCCCTCCTAGAATCCGTGTAGAGCAGTGGCGCAAACATCAGAGTCCAAGCGATCACAAAGTTGAACAATCCTTCTGCCATCTGGGCAAACAGGCATAACTTAGTCAGTGCATACAATGTGCGGGCAACCGCATTACTATCTCGCAACAAATGTGAATAGTCGGGCTGCTTACAGGGTGAAGCAGTGGTGATTCCAGCAGGTGAACGCCAGCTACACTGCCCAGCAAATTCACCAACGGAATCAGGCCCACAACGTTGGTAAATGAGCCTGGATTGGTACAGCTACATGGAAATTGCGCTTACCGGAGTTGAGCAGAGGAAGGATGAAGAAGAAGTTGAGAGAGAGGCCAATGAGGTCGCTGATGGTAGCCTGGGAGATTGCCCACACCGGGTCACCCTGCACGACGATGATCAAAGTTACAGACGGTTTTTTTCTGCAAGATTTCATCTACCGGAGGAGCACGATTGCATCAAGATGGACAGCGTTTGAGCTAATAATATTTGGCTATTTGCATTGTTCATAGCAAGAATTCACACAATGATTTGGGGAGATAAAAAAAGATACTGAAACAAAATTAGAAATTCGCGTTTGGAGCTCACGGTACGGACCGGTGCATAGGGAAGGAGGAAGAGCCAGAGTATGTAGGCAGCCTCTGCGCCCCACAGCGCCGCCTGGAGCAGCGAGCGCGTGCCGTCTCCATCTTCCGCGGCCACCTCGCCGCCGCCGCC
>OAMR01000058.1:3458335-3468699 GCA_900205405.1 Echinochloa crus-galli
GAGGTACGAGGAGATGGTTGAGTTCATGGAGAAGGTAGCCAAGACCGTTGACTCAGAGGAGCTCACAGTCGAGGAGCGCAACCTCCTGTCTGTTGCATACAAGAATGTCATTGGAGCCCGCCGTGCCTCATGGCGCATCATCTCCTCCATTGAGCAGAAGGAAGAGAGCCGAGGCAATGAGGACCGTGTAACACTCATCAAGGACTACCGTGGCAAGATTGAGACTGAGCTCACCAAGATCTGTGATGGCATCCTTAAGCTGCTCGAGTCCCACCTTGTGCCCTCTTCCACTGCCCCCGAGTCCAAGGTCTTCTACCTCAAGATGAAGGGTGACTATTACAGGTAATACTATGCCCAGTAAGACTTTCAGAATTATTATGGGATTGTGTTTTCTTCGGACTAATTTAACGGTGATGATTAGATACCTTGCTGAGTTCAAGACTGGGGCTGAGAGAAAGGATGCTGCTGAGAATACCATGGTGGCATACAAGGCTGCCCAGGTGAACAATTTCCCCCCTTAACCAGTGTCCAATTTTGTTGGTGAAGCATCATGCTTGTGTTTATTTTTTACCTCATGTTTTATTACATGGTTTACTCTTTACTGAAAGCATTTGGTTTGTGTTCATTTGGTGCAATCAGGACATTGCTCTGGCTGAGCTGCCTCCAACTCACCCTATTAGGCTTGGCCTGGCACTTAACTTCTCAGTGTTCTACTATGAGATTCTCAACTCACCTGATCGCGCCTGCAGTCTAGCAAAGCAGGTTTGTTTTTCTGCATTACTTGATGTTTTTGTTTGTATAAAATATCTGTGGATGTGGAATGTTTGTGTAGGGAATTGCTAATCTACTATTTTTATGATATATGCTGCCATAAGACTATTGCTAATAGAGCAGTAAGGAGAAAATGGTCATAGGACATTAGTGTGGCAATATTATCACACTAGAGGACCTGTTCTATCTTCTATGTTACCTTTTCCCCTGTTTTGGATTTATAAACTCAATGCAGCTCAACCCCCTAGTTTGATGACACTTTTTGGTGTATGAAGCCCTGCATATATTGGAGCTAAAACTGCATTAATATATAATACTATTTTCGTTTGGTTTCCGTACCTGCAATCATAAATATGTGCGCTTTTTATGCAAGGATATGTCTGTGCACACTTTCTGATAGGGACGGGAAACCGAACATTTCGGTTCCTTACTATTCTGTCATTGACTTGTATAACAACGGAAATTTCTTGGAATCAGTATGTTGGGAGACAACATCTTTTAATTGATTGTCAACTGTTGTGCTGAGTGCTGACTGTGTCCACGAGGAAAAGGATGCTATTGGTTTACCTAACCTTTTATTGTCATCTGCCAAGTTGACCCCTATTTTGTATGGCTATTAGCTGTCATGAATTTCAGTTTGCCCTTGATCCATTATACAAAGTCTTTATATCTGCATTTAAGTGACTTTAGGAGAAGAAATATTAAATTATCTTTTGCAGTCTCTGAAATTGCTTGTTCTAAGTTTAAAGGTATATTTATCTTCAGTAGTAGCTCATAGTTATCACAATTGTTTCTTTGCCCTAAAGATGGGTATTTGGCAATGTTACTATAAATCATAATGCATGTGACCTTGTCAAAAGTAGCTTAGCTCATGCGCCTGAATATTTTCAATCCTGTCTGCTGTTCTGAAGTCTTCTATAGTTCAAAGGACGAAGATTTTGGTTGTTTGGGTATGTTCTTTATTGAAACCATTGACATTCGACTTAAGCTGATGTTCTCTTCCTTTGCAATTCACAGGCTTTCGATGAGGCCATCTCAGAGCTGGATACCCTGAGCGAGGAGTCCTACAAGGACAGCACTTTGATCATGCAGCTCCTTCGTGATAACTTGACCCTCTGGACTTCCGACATCTCCGTAAGACCCGTTTCCCCAAGATACAGTCCTCACAATTGTCCTCCCGAAATCACTCAGATTTCTGAACAATCCTATTTGTTCTCCTTGGCTGCAGGAGGACCCAGCTGAAGAGATCAGGGAGGCGCCCAAGCGCGACTCAAGCGAGGGGCAGTAAAGCCGGCTTTATGTGCCCTAGAAACTAGTAGCTAGTGTTTGCTGTTGTCTAATGACACTATGCAATATGATCTGGACCCTGGTTTCTTCGGTGCGACGCTTGTAGCCGTGCTATAATTATTGTCGGGAAAATCTGGGGGCTCTCCATATGAGATGTTGCCGGGCAGGGTGTCGTTGTGTCCCACTTGTAGTTGTAGCAGGTGGGGGTGCACTGAACCTGCTCTGGCTGGGTAGGGAAGTCCCTTTAAAATTGTTGGTATCACTTTGTATTTTACCTTTTCATCGCTGGTTATTGTGGGTGGTCCTGCGTCAATTGCTGGTCTCTGTTATCGCCTGTCGGTTCTTTTTTGGGTTCCTCTACAGGGGTGATTGGGTTTTTTGCGTTTTTTTCTCTCGGTCCCATCTAGTGGTATATGTTTCGTTTTTGTGGATAAGATGAGGTGAAATTGTTCAAATCATTTATGAAAGAAGGCTTAACAAATCAGTTGTCGCAATAAGCGTCGTGGTTCTGCGAGGCGCTAGCGATCTATTACGCACGGGTTGTCCAATTGCCCGAAACACAATGAGCGCCATGAGTGACGCTGCCAGCAATCTATTACGCACGGGGCTCTCCAAAGATATCCCGGATCCAAAAAAACAAAAAAAACCCGGGGGCACCGGCCATCATTCTCCTCTCTTTTGGGCACTCAATTGTGCGGCCGGACCTGGCTTGCAATGAGCTTCACCGGTTCATGTCTGCAAATGCATCTCACCGCGGTTCTGCTGGCATTCATATTCGTTGTCCAGTGGACTGCTGCGTTTAGAGATCATCAGGAGTCCCACTAGCTCGAATGTCACAGAGTGTCATTTGAAACCGAGGTAAACCTTGATAAATTGAGATTTAAGTCACAGCTCTGTAACTGCAGACCACACAGTACAACAATACACAGCAGCCCCCATTGACTGGTCAAAGTAGAACATACAATGGCTTGGCTGTTCTACTGTTTTGTGTGCAGATAAATTTACCTCTACTACTCACGCGTCACGGGGCGTTGAGGATCATCTAATACAACTTCTGTTCAAAGCAACAATGCACAGCATCTACACTTGTGAGTAAACAGATTTCAGGTCTCATTGGGGATGGGCGAGTGGCTCGACAGCGGTTCTGAAGAGGAGAATGTATGCCTTGTCAACGGAGAAGTACAGGAAACCTCCCAAGGAGTGAGTGACATAGGAACCAAAGCTTGTGCCGACAATGCAGTGCCAAGCAGGCCCATATGTTGTATCAAAATCCTTTAAAAGGGGGAAGAGAAAGAATCAGTCATCAGATATCATGAACAGCTATAATGGGAGAGCACAAGCATGAAATGAAATCCTTAAACGCAACAGGAAGCCATCAAGCATATCACACCAAGGCACTAAACCTTGTGCGAAAAGGAATGCAACACTGCTTCTAGTAGGAATATAAAAAAAAATGCATGTTGTAGTCATACTAACATGAGATAAAGAATTTAAGAGAACAAATTGAGTTTTACAGTGAGGTATACTCAGGAGCCATGTGTAAGTTCCTCTGCCACAGGAAAAAAAAAACTGGAAATTCCACTAAAATATCAGTTGCTAATTACATATTGTAGTCTGTAAATAGCTGTTATTCTTTATTTCATTAATGACATGAAGGAAGTGGAAGAAACTAATCACCTAGAAAGTGTATCGTGCGATGGAAGTGCATGAGACTGTTCAGAAAGTGCAGACATTTTTCACTTGCACCACATCAAAGAATATTGGAATGCTAGTTGACAAAGGTTACCTATTTTAGTTATATATTTGTGGCAAATTGCTAAGATGTAACAGTATGCAAGTCAAGCAGGCAATGTGTTAATCCTTATGGCCACATGAACAGATAACATGTACATCATGCATTACATTTGTGTGAAAATCTAAGAAATTTCTTTCCATCAATGCTAGTATTCTTGTTTCTATCGATAAGAATTATGGCTAAACTTAAGCATAACACGGAGGAATCAAATTGATCCCCCAAGAACAATGCTACTTTACATGCACTATTAGCTACTAATAGACACAAAGCAGAAAGGGGGAACGAAGGTACCAAAATAACATGCATAGTGACATCTATTGTTGCAGAACTAGCCAAATCTTAGCTAGCTTCATGACTTATAGCCAACTTACACCACAAAATGGTGCAAATCTAACACAGTAATTCTGAGTGCTTCAATTACAGTAATATATCCAATTTGGCATCAGTTAGTTCAAATGACAAGAAAATGATAGAAGTTCACCACCATTTTGATCAGATCAACAAAGCCATACCATGCACAGTTGCATCTCCTCAGGCCAACTTAGCACCAAAAAAGCATGGAGATGGAGTAACTTCCATCCATAACAAATGCGAAGAAACCTTTAATCATTAGATCATTGGAATCAACGGCTGAGATCAAGCTTTGCTAACCATGAGAAATTTGAAACTTCCCATCTAAAGTTGATCTGAGCTGTGTGATTCCATGACCAAAACTATGAAAATGCATTGCTCTATGTCAGCCACAGCAAGCTGTCATCCATCCTCAAATTTCTTAAAAATACATATTGCACTATATTAGACACAGCAAGCTGTCATCCATCCTCAAATTTCTTGAAAATACATATTGCTCTATGTCAGCAACAGCAAGCTGCCATCCTATAATCCTCCTACACCTCTTATCCCTACTGCCTCGTGTGTTTCCTTTGAATTTTCTTGTTTTTATGCAATAAGGAAACTAGGAGGCTGACCGTTTCCCTTTACACAAACTTCAGGTCTTCAGCCCTTCATTGGTATTTGGTGGTGGCCCAGTCCTGAAGTATGATGTGCAACATGAAACTAGTAACCACCCATAGCGGCAAATCTATTAACTAAATCCTCTGAGCACTACATATATATCATAAATCCAGTTATGTTTCAGTTGTACAGTGGTAGTGGACCATCTCTCATAAATGGAAATTTTGAACTATCTGATCTGGCATCATCTCAGCCTGACCAAAGTCGTATCGCGTCAAACTCATACCCCCTACTCTGAAAAATATGCATAGGTATTTCCAATACTCTCTACTAGTAAAAAAAACTAAGAAGGTAAAAATAAGCTCTAGATCTTACTACAACTCCAATTGACCACGAATCTGTGTATGCATTGTCTCCGATTCATGGCCGCGCACAGCAATTGATGAAATAAACATGCTTCATATTCGGCTTAACAAATTCGTTTAGCTCACTTTTCTGGGGGCAAAAGAACAAGATAAAAATCTCTCTCTGTCCACCGTACCTTCTTGAGCGCCAGAGCGAGGCGCTTGCTCTCGAGCCGCGGCATGCCGGCGACGGCCTCCACGGCGATCCGGACGGCGCGCCGCTGCAGCGGCAGCGGCATGTCGGCCGCCCGCACGCACACCGTCACCTTCCTCCCCTCCCCCTCCCCCTCCTCCCCCTTCGCCTTCACCTTCACCGCCGCACTCTCCTTCAGTTTCACCTTGGCCTCCTCCTCAACCTTCCCTCCCTTCCCCTCCTCGCCGACGCGCGGCGCCGCCTTCAGCCCCGGCTCCGCCACATCCGCCTTCGCCTCCACCACCTCCACCTCCGGCTCGGGCTCGGGCTCCGGCTGCGGCGGGTCGGCGAGCCTGGTGCGGCGGACGAGCGCGCTGAGGTAGCGGCTGCGGCGCTCGAGCTCCTCCGAGGCCAGGTCCATGGTCGATGCGAAGCGGCCCTGCGCACGGATCCAAACTCAGCAGTCAGCACGGCACTCGGCAGCGGCTGTGGCAATGGCAACGGGGCATGGGGGAGTCCGGGATGGCCGGATGGGAGATGCCGAGCCGAGGTGATTTGTCTCGGGGGAGAGGCGCTCCTGTGGTGGTCGGCTGGGTTTTTCCTTGGGGTTTGGCCGTCTCTGGGGGTGGGGGCAGTTTTTGGTTGCTGCTCCTGGAATTCGTGGGAGCAGCTTTTGAGACGAGGCGTCAAGTTCTCCTTCCCCCAAACGAACTCTTGTTTTTGCCGTCTGGAGCGAGCCTCCTCTTGTGCTCGTGTTTGGGTTCGAATATTGGGATTGGATGCATGCGATTTGGTGATGCTCGTGCAAGCTCGCTCGCACGAACGCCAGGATCTTTGAACACGACGCTCATTCAGGAGAGGGATGGTGCCGTGCCCGTGGGCCGTGGCTTGGTGGTGGGCAGGCGGCGTGGCTGCGGGCACGGTGCGACACGGAGATGCCTAGAGCAAGTAGCGCGGTAGACTCCACGACCAGAGTCACATGTGGTCCCCGGCGCACCTGACTATCCGTTCTATCCGACATGGGCGTTTGACAAACTGTCGGCCGAGCGAGGCGACACCACCGTCGCTGCCCACCGGCCCCGCTTCTCCCGCGGATCCAAGAAAGGAAGAAACCCCACCACACCTGACTATTTTTTTCCACCACACCACGCCTCTTTCACTTCAGCAGATCGCGCGCCTCCACGCCTCTTTCACTTCAGCAGATCGCGCGCGCACGAGGCCACGAACAGCGAGCGAATAAGATGGGCCGGTTCTAGTGGGGCCCACCGCGCCTATATTTCCTCATCCAGCGGAGCCCGCGCGCACGAACAGCGGACGAGACGGGCCAGTTTAGGCCTCAGAACTATTCCTGCCGAAATAGTTCCTAAACCTGGATCGAGTGAAACCAGGTGTGTCACTCAATCCTCTTTTGGTTTGTTCCTGCTCTTCTGGTTTGATCCCTGTGCCTGTAACGTGTTCGGAAGGAGCTGGTTTGATCCCTGTGCCTGGAACATGTTCGGAAGGAGGTGATCCAGACAGGGATTTATGCAGGGAGCATTTCATCCACAGTGAAATACATGACGACAAGGTCACTCAATTGCATCTTAACAGAAACATAGACAACGATTTTCTCCGGCTCATGCTCAACCATAAAATTATGTGGATCATCTCGTGGGTTTCTCAAGGATCTTGTTTCAAAGCATTTAAATCCTAAATATCTTTCACGCTAGAACATGGAAGCGCAGCGCCAACAACAATACTACATTACTACATGAGGATCATAGGTGTAGCACACACAAAACTCGATCTGCCATGTCAAAACCAAATCAAAGAAAATGCAGAATAAGAAGCAAGAAAGTGTCATCAGGTCTCATCAACACTTGATCGGAGCAGAGAAATCATATTGAGCTCATCAACACTTCATCGGAGCAGAGAAATCATATCCATGCCTCTCTTCCATGACCAACCAAACTGTGGCCATTCCATTCCACATGTGTGTTGACTACCTGCAGATAGGCAGGGATACGGGTGTGATCCAATAAAAGATGTCAGACACACATATTCTGTAGAGTCAAGTAATTCAAATATAGGCAGTAGAGTTACTAAACATTCTATCAGAAAACTATTTGCCAATGTAAACAATATCATGCAGAGCATGCCACAACACGAAATAATTACTAATGTACGTGCCGCTGAAATGTAGAGGTTCAGTGCATATAAAGTTAGGCAGGTGAGCACACTACGATAAAAAAAAAGGTAGTCGGATGGATTAGTAGAAGCCACTGACCGGTGAACCACTTGCAAAAACATAAAAAGAAGTCAAGTAGTGCAACGTTAATTTCAGTGCACTACTAGTTCAGTGCACAGGTCTGCTAGACATAAAAGTATTAGTATTTTTATGTCTTTGCTAATTCAAAGACATAAAAATAAAGTGAGTGAAAATGCACAACCCATAATGTCTGCTGCTAGACTCGAAGGATAGAGTACCACCATCACTCCATCATGGACCAGTTCCTTGGAACATAAAATTCAAAGGCCAAGTCACTGTCAATCGCTCACAGACATCAGTGAAAATAAAGAGATTACTAAACAGCAATGCTTGTGCTTCTGAAAAGTGAGCAAGTTTACTAAACAACAATGCAAGTTTACTAAACAACAATGCTTGACAGGCAGGTTTCAAGAAATTTCAGTCATGTGGTTTCTGAACAATTCATTTGATTTATAGATTATTAACCATAAAACTAAAGCAGATGAGTAACAAGAACTAAAGCATATCATTTATACATACACAGAATTCACTACCTTTTGGAGTTGGTACTGGATCCCAAGAAAGGGGAGGTTCACCTTCTCCAACTGCTACCTATTACAGAGATAACGATCTTGGAGAGGCCCTTGAAGAGAAATGTTCAGTGGACATTACATGCAAGTGTGGCAAGAGGGGAACCAATTCAAATCACAGAAGTCATAGGAAGAATCCTCTGAATTCCGGCATCACATCATCATGAATCATAGTAGAACATAACAGAATCTGATGATAAATATATGAAGCCCCAGCAGAAGAAGTATCAGGAGGACAGATAAATGTATACTAGCAGTAGTATCAATCAAACGTTTCGTGTTCATTGCTTAACCTGCTTCCCTTGTTCACTGCCTTACCTGCTTTCCCTGAAAATGTCAAGCTAATCTAGAATGTGAAAGGTGTGGCTTTAAAGAACCATGAAAAACCTATAGAAATCAACACATAGCTGTTGAGTTGGTTCAAAGTTCATTCAAAAGTAAATAGAGTTTGTGAATGCACTCATGTAAACAAGAAAAATGTGGTAAGACACTAATACTCAAAAAAAGGACTGGACAAGCTACAATTTTATTGCAGTTCTAGTTTTCATGAACACAACAAAAAGAAACCGAGTATACGAAGTTATTCAGAGGGACAAGTGGGCCAGAATCATACCTGCTAGGCCTACTCTTATGTGCCAGCAGCCATGACCTTGGCAGCCTCCTACAACCAGCAGGCAACTACTGAAAATAAGCATGTCTCAGAGACACAACTGAGCTAAATTAGTAGCAAATAGAAGATTCAACATTGAGAAACAAGTTGCAAAAAAAAACAGAAATATCGCACAGGGCAAAGCCATTCCATTGATCTGAAACAGTACTCGTATTACTCTCGTCTCTAAACTTTGACGTGGGAACAAGCATTAAAGGTTTGTTCACTAACTAACAGCAGGAGAGCTGCGGAGATACATTAGGAGAAATAAATGAACAGAATACACAAGTTCTCGAGCAAACCTCCCCAGTCAGGAAGGCGCTAGAAACTTATATGATTGAGCTTCTCTGCTCATGTGTTCTCTACTTGAAAATACTGGGAAAGCATGAAATGTTCCACTGTCATTGCCGTGATAACGCCAACTAGGCAATCCATCAAGAGCTCAAATAGCTCTCTTGTCAACGACAAATCTCCTCATAGCAAAATTAGCTAATACTCCTAACATTGAGAGAACTATTGCTTCCACCATTCAATCTCAAATATCACTCAATAAGCAGTACGCACACAAGGAGTCAATACGAATCCTAATAGGTTGAGGAATCCAACCACGCTAGGATATAGGCAAAAGGAACAACACTGCATTACCCGAACATTTTTCCGATGCTTAGAGCATCTTCAGCCACTCGACTGCCAGCAGCCGCTCGGCCCTGTCTTGGTTGGAGCAGGGACGGAGGCAAGTACCTCGGAGCCGTCGGCGGCGCGGCGATCCACTCAGATGCACCCAGGACGGCCTCTACCTTCTCGACGCCAAGCACGCGCTCACCGTCGCCCGGCGACGACGCCATCGCCCCTGATCTACCGTCGCCGCCGCCCTCAAGAACTCCAGGCGCAACAGCCGAGAGGGAAAGGAGAGGGGAAGAAAGGATGGGTGGGGGCGTGGGGCTTACCGGGGAGAAGCAGACCCTTGTCGCCGGAGATCTTGGAGCCATCGACGTCGTGCCGTCGTCGCCGCACCGCCGCTGCCGCGCCGTCGCCATGCCGCCGCCGCCGCCGCTCCAGTCGCGTGAAGCGGAAGCGGAAGCCTTCCCGGATGTAGAGCACCAGGCTTCTATCCGACGCAAATAGGGGTGGAATGGGCCTCTACCCGGGCCGTGTTTGTTCCGGCCTGCTCAACCGAGCGATCATTCCGCGTCCGGCCCGACGCCAAACCGGGCCCGACGGATCCGTTCGGAACGTGCCAGGCCGTTCCGGGCCGAACCGAACGAACCCTTAGGCTGTCTGCACTGGCCTCCTCAACCGGCTCCTGAAGGAGCGTTTAGAGGAACGGATCGCTGCAGTGGGGTCCTGGGTGTGTTCCCCTACGCAAGCGGACACCCTACGTTCCCCCAAAGCAAGCGGAGGTGCCGGACGTCCTCTACGCCGCCCGGGCCCACCATTGTCGCTGCCGCCGTTGCCTTCCCGCGCCACGAGCCGCCCGCCGCGCTCGAGCAACAGCAGCTCGCCGCCGTCCGCTGACCTGCCCGCCCGGCGCGCCGGCCGCCCCCGCCGCTGCGC
>OAMR01000058.1:3488348-3500055 GCA_900205405.1 Echinochloa crus-galli
GGGGCGGTGCGGGAGGCTGTCTGAGGAGGGAAGGAGGCATGGAGGCGGCGGCATGGGGGCGGTGGCGTGGGGCCGGTGCGGGAGGCGTGCGGGAGTGAAGAGGCAGGGGCGCTGGTGTGGGGGAAGAAGGGGAGAAGAAAAGAGAAAAAGGAAAAAAAAAGAGAATGGAATAGTAGTTGGAGATGTGGAATAAAATATGTAGTAGTTGGGATAGAGGAGGTGTATAGAGGAGATATGGATGCGGGGGAAATTGAAATAGAGGAAAGAATCTTGATGACTAGGATAGAATATTCCGTTTAGAGGAATCAAATAGAGGAAAACGAGTGCGGATAGCCTTAGGCTGACCGCACTGGGCTCAAAGGAAACAAGAGCGCTCTGCACAGCATGACATTCCTTGATGAAGAACAGCGTCTGCTGTGTTCTTCGATCGTTCCTGCTTGGCTTGTGCAACGTCAGGGGAATCGGCGACTCTGAGAGTCTGAAGTTGTCTGACGGACTCCGAACTGTAACTGCTCATTTACTCTCTTTTTTCCTATTCAGCTAGGACCGATCAAACGTCCGGGCACTCGAAAACTGTGAGCGAACGACCGATCTTACCTACAACAGCACAATGCGAAGTCACCAACAAATGCGTTGGCGCTCATAGCATGACCAGACCCCCAAGAAACGGGGCATGCAATCCATGATGTGAATTTTATAAACAAGCAGAGAACGTTCCAGGAAGCCAATGCAACAAAAGATTTCTGCTGCGGGAGTAGAATTCTGCTATTCATGAATAAGGACTAAGCGCAATTCTCAACAGTCACCGTCATTCACAATGCAGAGTTAACGACATTGGCAGGCAAACCAGAAAGCAGGCCAGAGTGAACTATAAATGTCAACATCAAGAACAGAAGGTATGCTACTCACGACAAATCTGCAGTCATGAGCTGAGCACTCACGACACGCAATAGAACAATAGATGCAAATGACGATCATTTGGAGTATCCAACCGCTGGGGCAACACTATCATTTGGACTGTACAGATTGCAGCTACAGAATCCAAGACACGTTATGCTAGAAACTGGACATTAAAATGATATACGGAGTAGGTGTGCCCAAGTCAACAATGGTACCTAAAAGGCCAACAAAGCTATCATCAGTCAATAAGGTTTCCCTAAAAGAAAACACCTGAACCAGCAATTCATAACTAGGCTGTCCAAGACTCCCAAGGTGATACCAAGCTACAGGACATCAAGAGAACAGCACTCATCTAATATTGCCATACATCAGAACCAACATATCCATCACACAATGGCCAAACTAGAGTGCTCAAACACTATAGCAGACCTAATATGCAGCCAAACTCCAAATTTCCAACGAGAGTTTTGTATAAAGAAGTCCCCAGTAAGATATAGCACACAAATAAACTCCAAATTAGCATGATAGCAGCTTCCAAAATGAAGAAAATAAACCAAAAGAAATAATGAAGTACATAACACATAAACAGTCCATGAACCTGATAGCAGTTTCCAGAAGAGAAGCTACATAGAACCCTATAGAGAAATAAATTACCCAACATATCGAAAGATAATGAACTGAGACACCCAAACCTATTGCCAGAAAGGATCAACCCAAGATAGCACCAAGTATACGAAATTTATAAGGGCTATTCAATGCATCAATACCAAGACAACCAGCACTAAGTCAAATTGTAAAGCTTTATCCAACAGTACGCAAGATCTAGAGCATGCTCAGACCCTATTTCTTAGACTCCAAATAAACCTGATGTAGCTTCATATCAAGAAGGGCCCTAGTAAGTTCTATCAAACTAGTGAACTCTAAATTAACATGATATAAAGCCACCTAAAGTTGAGAATATACATATCCATCAAAGAATAAAGTCCTAAGACAAGAACTGTTCATGAACCTCACACATAACCTAGCACAATAACCAAATAATCAACTAATGAGAAATCAGCAAAGCAATTAAATTTTATGAGTACCTATTCAAGATGACAAAGAGAGATACACAAACTAGACATAACTAGAGCACTTTAGTACAAAGATAAGAAAATACCATCCCACAACAGTAGACAACTGCAAACTCAACAACACACTAATAATGCGCATAGGAGGACATTAACCAACAAGTCATAATGTGCAGAAGGTAATCAACCAACACAAGCCATAATGCACAAAAAGTATAAGATGACTGCCAAAACAGATTTCCAATCCCTGCAAAGTTAGATAGCAACAAAATCAACAGGATAATGCATCAGCGGGGCAATTAGAATGCAGCCAACAAGCCATCAGTTTGTAGCGTTTACTAGACAAATCATGAACACGTTCAGAATTGCCGCATTAACCAGACAAATGGCAAATGCGTTCAGACTCCAGACCCAGATATTATTTGAAGCACAAACACATTTTGTTCTGAGATAACTGAAACTTAAGCGAAAGTAGCAGATATCATTGTCCACCGAGCCACCATTTTAGTCACGCATAGCTAGCACAGGCAACAAAAGGCTTACTTAAAACAGACTGGTGAATCACCGGCCAAATCCGGCAGCATTAAGACCAAGCAGCATTTTGCCGTTGTCACCGGCAGGAATGTACGCCACGTTCGGCGAGCGAGAGAGCTCCGCAGCAATCTCCTTGGCCGCCTCGATCCTCCTGAGCTCAATCAGCCCAGTTCCAGCCATCGCCGTGGCCTCAGAGATGAGGCGCGCGGACTCGCTCTCTCCCTCGGCGCGCACGATGGCCGCGCGCCTCTCCTGCTCCGCCTTGGCGACGAGGAACTTGGAGCGCTCGGCCTCCTGCTGCGCGACCTGCTTCTTCTCGACGGCCTGCGAGAACTCGATACCGTAGGAGAGGTGGGTGATGGCGACGTCGTCCGAGGATGATGTTGAACTCGCGGGGGCGGGCGGATGAGCGCGTCGCGGACGAGGCCGAGACGTGGGGGCGCTCGGTGAGGAGCTGGTCGGCGTTGAACTGGGCGACGACGGCTTGAGCACCTCGTTGCCGATGGAGGGGAGCACCTTGTCGTCGTACTCGAGGCCGAGCGAGGTGAAGATGGTGGGGAGGTGGTCGACGTCGGGGCGGGAGAGGAGGCGGAGCGTGAGGTTGACCATCTGCAGGTCCTTGGTGCCCGAGTTGGAGGAGAAGTTGTGCGGCCGCGTGCGGATGTCGAAGATGTAGGGCTTCTGGAGCCAGGGACGGATGAAGTGGGTGCCCTCGCTGACGGTCTGCGGGAGCACGCCGCGGAACCGGTCGAAGATGACGGCGCGCTCGCCGCCGTCGACGGTGGAAGAGCGACGCGGAGAGGAGGGAGGCCGCGGGCCGAGCCCCGCCGCCGCCTTGGCGATGTTGGTCAGGAACGACACCGCCGCGGGTCCGCCGGCCATGGCGCCTCTCTCGGGGGGGTGGGGGATTTCGGGGGCTGTGCGGCGGCGCGGGGGGTAAAACCTAGCGGAGGGGGGGAGGGGGATGGGGGCGCCGCTGTGCGGATCTTAGTGTGGCTTTCTAGTGGGTTTTGCCGGGGTTTATTGCGCGTTGGGTCCGCCCATTTCTTGCGAGATAAGAAGGTCGGAAGCGGCGGTCTGTGTCATGGCACCTGGGCCCGGAGCCGGTTTTTGGATTGGGAAACAAGAAAGAAAACTTGTCCGAGTTTTCTGACTTGTTGGACAGTCTCTCTCGTGGAGAATGGGCCGCTGTGTGCTGAGACCCCAACAAGCACTGGTTCGTACATGGGCTAGTCCAGTGAGAATTCTCTCACACCGAGCGACCGTGGGCCAAGGGCAGCCATTTGGGCTAAGGCCTTCCAGTCCACTACTGCCAGCAAAAGTATTCCACACCGACGCCGCCGTAGTGCCGGGAGCGCACGCGCACGCAGTATGCAGGAGGTGGCCGGCCGGAGCGGGCGTGCGCACCGCACCGCCCGGCCGTGCTGCAACGGCGCAGAACACCGGAGGCAGCGCTGTAGCGGAGGGGACACACCTCGCCGCCCGGCACGTGGTGGCACGCGCTCGCCAAGTGCAGTTGCTGAGGCTGGACAGGGCTCCACCCCTCCTCCGTCCGGCCGGCCGGCCGGCACGCCCACCCGTCCGTCCGTCCCTTCTCTCCCCCACGACGGGCGGCACTGATCTGATGTGCTAGTCCCAGCCGCCGGGCCGGCCGGCCCGGCGGGCCGAAAAAGCGACCGAATCGACCGATCGGGGCGCGCATATAGATGGCCAACGGGCCGGCCCGGCCCGGTCCGGCACGGGCACGGATCGGCCCGCCACCCTGCCGTGCCGGGCCGGCCCGGCCCACGGGCCGATGCTTTGGCCCAAGCCCGGCCCACAGGCTGTTTAGCGGTGCCGGGCCGGCTCGTTGGCTCGTCGTGCCTATGAAGGCCCATCGTGTCCATTCTAGCCCGGTTCAACTTAAAAAAAATATTCATCAAATTAAATTTTTGAAGACAAAAAATTATCCGTATTGTACAAATAAATGTATAAACATATATATTAAAAGATATTGAACATATAAACATACATATTAAGTTATATTTTGACATACAAACACATATACAAAATGCAATTAAATGTGCTGAAACGTGCTTAGGCATGTCTAGACGTGCTTTCCATCGTGCCTCATCGGGCCAACCCTTAGTCGTGCCGTGCCCGTGCCGGCCCATGGGCTGGCGCAGCGGCCCAGGCCCGGCCCGAAGGACGTGCCGGGCCGGCCCGGGCCCGTCTAACATCGTGCCGGGCCGTGCCGGGACCGGGCCAAAATTTCGTGCCATGGGCCGGCCCATGGGCCGCGGGCCAAACGGCCATCTATAGGCGCGCACCCTCCCGCCGCATCACCGTTCCGAACCCGGCATCAGTTACTGCCACCCACGACGCCTGCCTGCCTGCCTCGCCGTGCACACCAGTTGCCTCGACGCGTCGTGTCGTTTTCGTGTGCCCCCCTACCCAGCCCGTAGCCCGGCGGTACACCACTGCTCTATCTACCCACTGTTGACTGTTCCCTGCGACGACGCATCACATCGGCAGCCTCAAAGCAAGAGTACCCTGCTCTGTGTTCGCGTCGTGCGTCCCGAAAGGCGAGGCGAACGCAAGGCACCGGCGATCCGGCGAGGGCCAGCAAGCAATAATGCGGCGGCGACCATTATTGCCGGGGCGACCGCCCACTGATTGTTGTGGACTCGTAGTGGGGAAGCGACGCGGCTCGATCGATCCGGCCGCCTTCTCTTTTTTAAAAAGCCTGCGCGACAACTAACATGACAGGGCGTGCATGATCTATCCAGCTCCCCGGCATATGAGCATCCCTGTTCATGTTTTCTCGTATAATTTTCGCTCGAATATTCAGGGATGGAGTTCGTGGACGGCAAGTACGTACGGCCTGAACGATACAATACAACCGCCCGTCGACACGGTGCGGCCGTTGGAATCCTGGGGACAGTCTGATATGCAACGAGCGGCCCTGTCCGTGTCGCTGGCTCGGCAATCCCTCTCCTGGGTCTTGCAGCGTAGAAACGCAAACGCCAAACAGCATCGCGTCAGACAGTTCTGTGTCGTCTCCGGTTGTCGTCGTCGTTGTTCGACTCGGTCGCTTGTTCAGGAACAGGTCCTCTGAGCTCTGGTGATTAGCCTGTGACGACGCCGTCACTCACTGAAGGCAACAGTTTCCTGCTGCTGATCTCAGACAGTTACTAGCCGATTCAACTGGAGCGCTCAGTCAATGCAGCGCGTAGTTGTACCAGCACAAAAGCAAACTGCTCCGTGTGTTTCGTGGTGCAGTTGTTAGGTGGCGACAGACGAACATGACACGCTCGCACGATCAGGCATGAAAATCAGCTGTCGCGATCGCACGGTGCTTGAGCCTAAACTTTTCTTCCATTGAACACCAATCAGGTACTAGAAGTAATTACACATTGCATAACTGCATCAATGCTTCTCCTACCAACACCATCACCACACACGCACTCTGCTAAACGAAAGAATTCAGAAGGAAGAAGTATCAAGAGATGGATTCATCATGAAACTTCACCAAAGAATAAACAGCACACGGGCAACGCTCTACGACAAGCGCAAGAAGAGAGAACAAAAAGATCTGATTTTTTTCTTCAGAACCTTCCATGAGTTGCCGAACGATCACTACGCTGGTAGAGTACGCTGCAGCCTGACCTTAGCTCTGCCGGCTGATCGATCCGGTGGGCCTGAGCGGCCGGTCGTCGGCCTCGTCCATGGACGCGCTCCGGCCCGACCGCGCCGCCGCCGCCGACGCCGACCCCGCGGTGGCGATCTCCTCGATGCGCGCCGCGATCTCCGGCATCGCCGGCCGCTGGTCCGGCGCCGGCACGGTGCAGTCCATGGCCAGCCGCAGCATCTCCACCATCTCCTCCTCGGCGCCGGGGTGCCTCAGCAGCTCCGTGTCGAACACCTCGGAGGTCCACTCCTCCTTCACCACGGACCGCGCCCACCGCGGGAGGTCCACGCCCTCGTCGTGCAGCACCGCGTGCGTCGGCGCCTTCCCCGTCAGGAGCTCCAGGAGCAGCACCCCGAAGCTGTAAACGTCGGCCTTCTGCGACACCCGGCGCAGGTCCGCCACGACCTCCGGCGCGCGGTACCCCGCGACGCGGGTCGCCGGCGCGCCCGCCGGCCCGACGAGGTGCGCCAGGCCGTGGTCGGCGACGCGCGCGTCCACCGCCCGGCTCAGCAGGATGTTGGAGGACTTGATGTTGCCGTGCGTCACCATGGAGCCCGTGGCGTGGACGTACTCGAGCCCACGCGCCGAGGCCAGCGCGATCCGCCTCCGCGACTCCCAGTTCAGCGGCGACCGCCCGGAGCCACGGTTCCCTGCAGTTCGATCAGAAAAACTCCATCAGAAAAATCTCATTCAGTTCGATTAGGAGAAGTTCAGAACAGAGCGCGTACCGTGAAGCATGGAGGAGAGGCTGCCCATGGCCACGAACTCGTACACCATGAGCTTCTCGTCCTTGCTGAAGTAATAGGCCTGCAGGGGCACGACGTTGGGGTGGTCGATGCCGCCGATCGCCGCGACCTTGTCCCGGAACTCGCGCTCCGGCAGCGAGGTCTCCTTGAGGCGCTTCACCGCCATGACCGGGCCGGACTCGATCGCGGCCTTGTAAGTGGTGCCGTACGTGCCCTTGCCGAGGACCTCGGCGGACGCGCGCAGCAGGTCCTCGAGGTCGTAGGGCCGGGGGATCCTCCCGAAGAAGAAGAGCTTCTTCTTCCCCACGGATGCGGCGGCGGCGACGGCGGGCGGCGGCGGAGCAGGAGGCCGCGCGTCGGAGACCCGCGGGGTGTAGCCGTTCGGGCTCATTGCCTCCTTGCTGTGCAGGGCGAGCTCCGCCGCGACGGCGTCATGGCTGCGGTAGGTTGACCTCGGCTCGCGCCGCAGCGCGCCGCACATGAGGAGGAGGACGGCCGCGATGAGCAGGAAGCCAAAGGCGCAGCCAATCACAATGCCGGCGATGGCGCCGCCGGCGAGGTGGTGCCTGCTTCGTCCGGTGCTGTTTGGAGAGCCCGGTGCTCCGGGCGAGAGCTCGGGAGGCTGCGACGGTGCTGCCGACGAACTCGGCGCCTGGCACGGCGGGAGGGGCTTGCCGCACAGCGGCATGCCGAGGAAGGACGTCGCCGGCATGCCGCTGAGGCTCCTGGGCACCTCGCCGGTGAGGTTGTTGAAGGAGACGTTGAACGCGGTGAGCGACGGCATGGTGACGTCCGGCAGCTGCCCGGTGAGGCGGTTGCCGTCGAGGTAGAGCACCTGCAGCCTCCCGTTCTTCGCAATGCTCGCCGGTATCCTCCCGGAGAAGCGGTTCCCGGCGAGGTTGAGCTGCGTCAGCGCCGGGAGCGCCAGCACCGCCGCCGGGAGCTCGCCGGAGAGGAGGTTGGACTGCAGGTTGATCACCCGGAGCTCGGCGCAGGAGGCCAGGTCCGGCGGCAGCGGGCCGGAGAGCGCGTTGTACCGCAGCGACAGCACGGCGAGCCTCGTGAGGCCGCCGAGCACGCCGATGGGGAGGGCGCCCCGGAGGCCGTCCCCGGGGAGGTGGATCTCCGTGACGCGGCCGCCCGTGCAGACGACGCCCATCCAGGAGCAGGCCGGCTGGGACGCGTTCCACGACACGGCGGCCGACCCGAACGGCGCCAGGAAGGCCTGCAGCGCCGCGGCGTCGGAGGCCGGGTCGTCGGCGGCCCGGGCCGCGCCGGCCGCCAGGGCCAGGATCAGCGGCAGCAGCAGCGCCGCCGGCACGGCGGCGGCGCGCGGTGGGGGCATGGCTGGCTGCGTCGCGCCTTTTCCTCTCCGCGGGGCGGGCGGGCTGATCACATTCACACCGCGCGGGGGGGCGGCTGCAGGGGAGGAAAGAAGAGGGGGAGAATGGGAACAAAGAAAAGGGATATTGGAAAGAAGCTTTTCTTCCAGTGCAGCGTTGTCTGGGAAAGCGGCAGCTGGCAGCGGTGGGGAGGGGACGCCGTAACGGTATGAGGTGTACGGTGAGATTTGGACGGCTTCTACACTGCCCGGGTACAACGTTCTACGACCTTGATCAAGTCTTTGGCACGGAGAAAAATATTTACCATATATGTAAATATTCTGATTCATATTGAATTCTGATCTGAATGGTATCCAGCACCAATCACGTATCAGATTCATATACCCCAGGGAAAAGCCGATCCTAACCGAGATCGCTTGATATACACGGCTGTGTCATATGGCTTAGCTGTGTGGATGGCAATACGGCATACAACTGGACGCAATGCGGCGAGACGCAGAATTCGTGTTGGCGCGGCACGAGCACGACAGACAAAGTAAACGGGTGACCAGGTCCCGGAGCCGTAACCGTCAGAGGGCGCCTGCGTCATCTGCATTGGTGGCCAGTAAATGCCATCATAATGTAATCGCGGGGAAAGTTTATGGGTAATCACCGTCACCATTGATGCAGCACCGGTACTGGCTCCGAAGGCTACCAGCGTACTGTAGGGTTTGGTTCATGGGCTTATTCTAGCCTGGCTAGAATCTGAGCCAGGCTAATCCAAGCCTGTCTAATGGTGTGCAACTAGGTCATGTTTAGTTGCTTGAATAATCTAAGCTTGGCTAACTTAAGATTGTATTTGGTTGCCTGTATAGTTGATATGGTAACCTTGCACACGCCATAGGTGAAGTTACCCAAGATTATCACAACTTGTTTCTCTTTTCTTCTCTTGCTCGGCTCCAGCACCGCCCACACGCCCAGCTGCTCCGCTGCCCTGCTCTACGGCCGCTGCCACGCCCTGGTGGCCTGCTGCTGAAGTTTCTTTCCACCGGCGTTGGCTTCGGACCGCTGCTCGTATGCCCCACCGGTGGCGGCATGAAGCGAAGCTGCTGCAATCTGGTCCACATCACCATGCTTCACCTCATCTTCTACAAGAAGCAAACCAGCAGCATCCACAGCTCATCTTCTCCGTTCTCCCCGATAGATTTGCTTTGCCGATTTAATTTGTTTGCTTCGGTTGCTTGTTGTTGTTGCTTGTCGATTTGGTAATGAGGACAGGGAAGGGGACAGAGAGCATGGATGTTGTTTCTTGAGAGTTAGCAAAACTAACCCAAGGGAGATGGCGTGCAGCTGCTTGCGAGCACGGATGCGCTACTGGTTGCTTTGGTGACGGGAGAAGAAGAGAAAAAAGGAAATCTGAGACAGGGCCGGTGCTGCTGCTCTTTTTTTGTTGCAAGGGAGAAATCAATTGAGGATAAGATGAGCACAACCACGACCAATACTTCCCCTCAACGAGAACGACTCCCTGAACATGGTCTTCTTCAACATACTGTGGGAGACTGTGGGAGGCGTTCGGCGGCGAAGCCGCATCTGCCGCCTACCCGCTGCTAGACTCGTCACGCCCACGGGAGGACTTGCAGCGGTGGAGATCTGACAGCACGGCGGCGCCGGAGCCTGAGGGCCCCCACCGGCAGCGGCGGACGGCGTTGAAGGGCCTGCAGAAGAGCGGAGGAGGTGAACTTGCAGTCCGGCCATGTGCTCGCGAGGGCCTTGTCGGCGCCGGTGAAGTTCGCCGCCGTCAGCGAGGCCGGGAGGTGAGCAGATTTCTTTTCTGTTCACCCCGATGGGCCCCACTGCTTAGCCAAGGCTGGCTCCGGTAGTACGCGACCTTATCTCGTTTTAGTGGAGCCTGGCTAAGGGGGTAAAGTTGCATAACTGAAGCCTGGCTAGGGACACTATACAGGTAACCAAACATGTGTTGGGTGGTTAATGAGGGCCTGGCTAGGCCTTATGCAGGCAACCAAACAGCCCCGTAGTAAACTGCCTTTCCGCTGGCGTTAAGCCGTTTAGCCGTGCCACGGGCAAATCAAGCGGCCGAGAACCGCGGGCGGACAGCCGGATACCGACGTAACATGCATGCGCTATACTCCGTACTACTACAGATTTCACTTAGCCTGCACGCATCCTTCTGTCAACGTCGGCCGTTTTGTTGCTATCAGAAGTTTTTTCTCTTTTTTTTTTGAAAAATATCGGAAGTTTAGCTGATCCAAGTGATGCAGAGCTCAGAACGAAGTGAATTTCTGCAGGAGAGAAGAAAAAAAAAGGAGCCCTTCGCAGTTTGCACCACGCCTTTTGCAGCACAAGCGGTGGTTGTAGCTTCTTTCTGCTGGGCTGCGCTGGCCCTGAAGCCCTTGACGCGTACTATGTGGTGTGCACGCCACGCTCGGCGCGGGATCGCACAGATCACCCGGACTGAGTGCCTGCCAGAGGGAGAATCCGGGAGTAAACTACTCCCTCCGACAGCTACACGGTCTTTAAAACACAACTTTGCTCTCTTGTTATTATAAAAATATTTATTAAAGAGTGATATATGTAAACTTTTATAAAAGTATTTTTCAAGACAAATCTATCCATATAGTTTTCATATTTGTAAACTCAATAATTTAAAAGTTAATGATGATTTATATTATCAATTTTGACCCAAACTTTATCCAAAACGTCAGTATTTTCAGAACGGAGGGAGTACGCACGCACCTCGCTGACTTTGGTCCTGACGGCCGCGGAGACGTTGACTTTGGCGCACGGAAACGGTTGGTGTCCAGCTTCACCCGCCGAGCTTTTCTTTTTGCGCCGAACAGAAAGCTGGGCTCATACGATCGAGCACTGAAATGAATGCCGATGCTGCCGCCAACCTACAAGAACAGAACGTTCAATCATGAGTTTAGCCAATCCATTCAGAATACAGCACATGCCCGTAATAACAGAGAGGGAGATCAGAAACAGTACGTCGCATGACGGTATCGGTTGGTCCACGACTCCATCCTCCATGTACCAACCAAGTTGTACTCCTTGCATACTCCGTACAAGGTGTATTTCTTTCCCTCTTTTTGTTACGTTCCAGTCGTACCACCCACTGCTTTTGTAATGTATACTCCGTATATAGTTTCTACACTCTTTAGTACGGAGTATGCAATTGAGAAGAAGTTCAGGCCGATTGTGTCACCAGTTCCAACTGCTCTAAAAATTTTGTCAGCCTCGCCATCAGACCCCGTCTTGCAAAATTCAGGAAGCTCCTACGCGAAGCCTTTGTTTATACATACATCCCGCGAAACAAAAGCCACGCACGAGTGACCCAGCAATTCTCCTTGGAGGAGGAAGGAAAGAATCCGCACCGCGTCTACGACTACGTGTGTACGGTTGGGCAACTGACGCTCGAAAACCGCGTGCCGGCGTCAGCGGAACGGC
>OAMR01000960.1:19288-35672 GCA_900205405.1 Echinochloa crus-galli
CTTATACCTATATCTAGATGGTTGCAGACAGGTGTCTACGCCCATCACAATCACTACAAAGAACCAAATCAAACATGTGCATAATAACAATAAATACAAGCATGTGAAGGCATAAATTCACGCAAGACTCGACTGTTAGATTTTTGAAATTTTTAAAACCTGGGGGTCTCCTAGTAATTTGTCAACCGTACTATCTAGGCTGCGTTCCTACAGTCAGCACGGCTCTGATACCAATCTGTCACACCCGGATTTACACAAAACCCGAATGTGGCCATATGTGTGCCCAGGAAGTCCACAGACACATATAGCGAACAAATATGGTAAAAATCAGAGTACAATGCTTCAATTATTCCTCAATAGTAGCGTTTACATCAGAGTTTTGCATAAATGAAATACATGGACAGCGGAAGACTAGTACATCTCTCTAAGCGTAGCCGCATCCCACAGGGACTCTGACTGGGAGAACGCCAACTCAGAAGTACGGCAAATCCTCGGGAAACTCCACAGCATAATCAGCCTGACTCCAATCTGTTACCCGTCCGGGATTTTGCCCAAAAATAGTAATAACAGCAAGTGTAAGTAACAATTACTTAGCAAGTATAGCACGGGTTATGAAGGCTCAAAAAGGCTAGACACTGGCTTAACTGCATTAGCACTTTTAGTTGGTTCGTTTTAACTTTATCCAAGTTACTACAAGTGAATGAGAACCCGGTTGTAACCCAATTTAATAGTGTAAGTGTCATTAAACAGTAATAAAATACCATATTCTAATCAAAAAGGATCCAGGCGCTCGTGACCCTGAGCAAGGCTATCATGATAGATAATTTTTTAAATAATCTATTTTGTTTTATCTGATGGGACACCCTGAACTCTGCGAGGACAAGCATTGGCATAGTGCCCCGGCTCGTCACAGTGGAAGCACCTCTGTCCTGTAACAGCTGGACTGACTGGACCCGGACGCTGAACTGGTCTGGGTGGCACCTGGGGACGCTGAACGGGACCCATCTGCGGTGGGCCCTGGGGACGCTGCTGCTGTGGCGCCCGAGGAAACTGAGGACGCTGCTGCTGGAACTGGCCACGACTGAGCAACCCAGACTGGCCCTGGAAGCGCTGCTGGCTTCCCACCTGCTGACTCTGGGGAGGTGTGAAGCGTGGACGACTGCTGCTGCCCATCTGCTGCCCCTGGAGCTTCCTCTTCTTCTCCTCCATCTCACGACGCTTGCTCTCTAGCAACAGAGCGCCGTCCACCAGCTCGTAGAAGGTCGGGAACTTCGTGCACAACAGCTGGTACTGGAGAGCATCCTGCAGACCATCACGGAACCTGGTCTGCTTCTTCTGATCCGTGGCCACGTCCTCTGGAGCGTAACGGGCCAGTGCAAGGAACTTGTCACGATAAGCCGTGACACTCATCCCCTCCTGCTTCAGTGCCAGGAACTCCTTCTTCTTCAGAGTCATCAATGCGTCAGGCACGTGGTGCGAGCGGAAGCTGTCACTGAACTGCTGCCAAGTGATCTGAGTGCCAGCCGGACGTGAAGACTGGTATGAATCCCACCAATCCAACGCCGGCCCCTGAAGCTGCCCTCCGGCGTACAGTACCTTCTCTCTGTCATCGCACTGGGCGATGTCCAACTGTCTCTCCACTGCCTTGAGCCAGTCATCTGCCTCAAGGGGGTCGCTGGCCTTGCTGAAGGTCGGCGGGCGTCCCTTCAGAAACTCGCCCCTCTTGTCTCTGGGCGGTGCAGCTGCCTGAGGGTGCCACTTGCTCAGCTTGGCGTACAACTAGAAAGGAGAAGGGGGTTGCTGGGCCGGAGGTGACGGGCCAGACCAGGGGAATAGTGGAGGGGGATAAAGTGAACCCGAGAAAGAGTTCAGGGAGCGGAATTGAACTATGGGCCTAAAAACTTTTCTAGAGCTCCAAACAAAGTGATTCAAATTCGAATTTAAATATTTTTAAATTCTTGTTTGAATCACAAGCAATACAAAAATAAATGCAGCAGCATGAATGCAACAATAAATGTTTCTATCACTTATATTTGATTTTAAATTTTAGAAAATTATTATTTAGCCTTTATAAAATAGGTGAGAGCATTAAATAATTAATTAAATGCCAAAAATTTTGAAATTGAATATTTTGGGTGTTACAAACCTACCCCCCTTAAGGTGAATCTCGTCCTCGAGATTCGGATGTGGATGTGAAGAGTTGTGGATAAGCGGCCTTGAGGTCTTCCTCTCTTTCCCAGGTCGCTTCATCCTCTGAACATCGGCTCCATTGAACCTTGCACATCCGGATGACCCTGTTTCTTGTCACCCTCTCAGACTCCTCTAGAATCTTGACTGGATGCTCCTCATAGGTGAGATCCCCTTGCACACTCAGCCCTTCTATCGGGATCACCTTCTCAGACTCTTCAGGTACCCGCAAACATTTCTTCAGCTGAGACACATGGAACACATCGTGTACTCCGGCCAGTTTCTCAGGTAACTCTAGCCGGTATGCCACTTCGCCCATCCGTTCCAATATCTTGAAGGGTCCAATGAAACGAGGTGCCAGCTTGCCCTTGACATTGAACCTCTTCACACCTCTCATCGGTGACACCTTGAGATACACAAAGTCATCAACCTTGAAGTTGAGATCCCTCCGTCTGACATCGGCATAACTTTTCTGTCGGGACTGGGCCACCTTCAGATTCTCTCTGATCACCTGCACCTGCCGCTCTGCATCTCTGAGTATCTCCGGACCAAAGACCTGACTCTCTCCAGTCTGATTCCAGAACAATGGGGTCCGGCACTTCCTGCCATACAATGCCTCGAACGGTGCCATCTGCAGACTCTTCTGGTAGCTGTTATTGTAGGAGAACTCTGCATACGGCAAACTCTTATCCCAGCTGACTCCATACTGCAATGCACAAGCCCTCAACATATCCTCTAGTATCTGGTTGGTCCGCTCTGTCTGACCATCTGTCTGCGGGTGATAAGCTGAGCTGAAGTGCAGCTTCGTGTCCATGGACTCATGTAACTTCCGCCAGAAGTGTGAGGTGAACTGAGTACCACGATCTGACACAATCTTCTTCGGCACCCCGTGTAAGCACACAATCCGCTCCATGTACAACTCTGCTAGTCTGGCGCCTGTGTAGGTGGTCTTCACTGGCAGAAAGTGGGCCACCTTGGTCAGACGATCAACAATCACCCAAATGGAGTCGAATCCTCTCTGAGTACGGGGCAGACCAGTGATGAAGTCCATACCAACTTCTTCCCATTTCCACTCCGGGATCTTCAACGGCTGAAGCAATCCAGCTGGCCTCTGATGTTCTGCCTTGACTCGCTGACATGTGTCGCACAATGCCACGTGAGTCGCCACATCACGCTTCAGTCCATACCACCAGAATCTCTCCTTGATGTCCTGGTACATCTTAGTGCTGCCTGGGTGGATCGAATAAGCTGAGTCATGTGCCTCTCTCAGAATCATCTCTCTGATCTGCGCTATATCTGGCACACATATCCTCTTCCCATGCCATAGAGTTCCCTGATCATCAACTCTGAATCCAGGGGCCTTTCCCAATGCAACATTCCCCACAATCTCTCGGATCTTCTCATCCTGTAGCTGACCTCTCCGGATCTCCTGCTCGAGTGTGGGCTCCACTGCCATCTCGGTGATGCTGGTGACGAATCCCAGACTCATCCTCTCGAACTCTCGGCTGAGCTCCTCAGGCAAACGGTGTCCAGTGATCCTGTTCACATAACTCCTCCTGCTCAGAGCATCTGCCACCAAGTTGGCCTTCCCTGGGTGATAATGAATCTCCAGATCATAGTCCTTGATCAGCTCTAACCATCTGCGCTGTCTCATGTTCAGATCTGACTGAGTGAAGACATACTTGAGGCTCTTATGATCAGTGTAGATGTCACATCTGTGCCCAATCAAGTAGTGTCTCCAGATCTTCAGGGCATGTACAACAGCTGCCAACTCCAAGTCGTGCGTCGGGTAGTTCTGCTCATGCTTCCTCAGCTGCCTGGACGCATACGACACGACTCTGCCCTCCTGCATAAGGACGCAACCCAGTCCTAGACGGGATGCATCGCAGTAGATGGAGAAACTCTTAGCCAAATCTGGCAATACCAGCACTGGGGCTGTAGTCAACCTCTTCTTCAACTCTTCGAAGCTGACCTGGCATGCCTCTGTCCACACAAACGGGGCATTCTTCTCTAGCAAAGCAGTCAGCGGCTTAGCGATCTTGGAGAATCCTTCAATGAACCGTCTGTAATAACCGGCCATCCCAAGGAAACTCCTGATCTCGCTCACATCCCGTGGCGGATTCCAGCTCAACACATCGCTGACTTTCTTCGGATCAACTGCCACTCCTCCATTGGACAACACGTGTCCCAGAAAGGCCACTTCCTTCAGCCAGAACTCACACTTGCTCAGCTTGGCGTACAACTGATGCTCCCGGAGTCTCTGCAGTACCAACCTCAGATGTTCTTCATGTTCTTCCTCATTCTTGGAGAAAACCAGAATGTCATCAATGAATACCACCACGAACTTGTCCAGATAGTCCATGAACACGCTGTTCATCAAGTACATGAAGTATGCAGGAGCATTGGTCAATCCAAAAGACATGACCAAGAACTCATACAACCCATACCGAGTGGTGAAAGCGGTCTTAGGCACATCTGACGGGCGGATCCTCATCTGATAGTAGCCCGAACGAAGATCAATCTTGGAGAACACACAAGCTCCCCTCAACTGATCGAACAGATCATCAATCCTCGGCAGCGGGTACTTGTTCTTGATGGTCACTTCATTGAGGGCTCGATAGTCCACACATAACCTCTGAGTACCATCCTTCTTGTCGACGAACAATACCGGTGCTCCCCATGGCGAAGCACTCGGACGAATGTACCCCTTGGCCAACAATTCGTCCAACTCCTTCTTGAGCTGCTCCAGCTCCTTCGCTCCCATCCTATACGGCCTCTTGGCTATAGGTGCAGTGCCAGGTTTTAGTTCAATAACGAATTCAACATCTCGTTCTGGAGGCATACCTGGCAACTCGTCAGGGAACACATCCGGGAACTGGCTCACCACCCTGATATCTTCAATCAATGTCCCTTCAGCTTGATTTGCTTGGCCTTGCTCTGAGGAACTGGCTGCCTGGTACTCCACCTTGTCACCGGACTCTGCTGTCAGCTGGATGGTCCTCGTAGCACACCTGATCACTGCATCATATCTGGTCATCCAGCTCATACCCAAGATCAGATCAAATCCAAGGGTCTCCAGCACTACTGGGCTCGCCTTGAACCCTACCCCCCTTATTATGATGGGGACATGGGGGCACCGTAGGGTGGCCCGCTGCTCACCCCCTGGCGAGCTCACTATCATGGCGTTCATCATAGGCTTTAATGCTAGCATATTCTTCTTTACAAAAGCAGCAGAAATGAAAGCATGCGAAGCTCCAGAATCGAATAGAATAGTGGCAGGGGTCGAATTAACAAGAAACGTACCCACAACAACATCAGTAGCTGCCTCTGCTGTCTCTGCGCTGGTGTGGTTGACCTTGCCTCGAATAGGGACCTGTGGAGCCTGACCTCCCTGAGCCTGCTGCTGTCCGGCTGGTGGCTGAGCCCTCTTGGGGCAAGTATTGGAGAAGTGCCCCTGCTCCCCACAACGGTAACACGACCTGGGTCCCACTGGTACAGTGTTGGCTGGACTGAGGCGCTGAGCTGGACCTGGCTGCTGAACTGGCCTCGGTGGCACCTGGGTGCGCTGAGCTGGACTCATCTGGGACTGACCCTGTGGACGCTGCTGGTACTGCTGCTGCTGCTGAGGTGCCCGGGGAAACTGGGGTCGTGGAAACTGGGGTCGCTGCTGGTACTGACCCCTGCTGAGCACACTGGACTGCCCCTGGAAGCGCTGCTGGCCTCCCATCTGCTGACCCTGCGGAGGCGCGAAGCGTGGACGACTGCTGCTGCCCATCTGCTGCCCCTGGAGCTTCCTCTTCTTCTCCTCCATCTCACGACGCTTGCTCTCTAGCAACAGAGCGCCGTCCACCAGCTCGTAGAAGGTCGGGAACTTCGTGCACAACAGCTGGTACTGGAGAGCATCCTGCAGACCATCACGGAACCTGGTCTGCTTCTTCTGATCCGTGGCCACGTCCTCTGGAGCGTAACGGGCCAGTGCAAGGAACTTGTCACGATAAGCCGTGACACTCATCCCCTCCTGCTTCAGTGCCAGGAACTCCTTCTTCTTCAGAGTCATCAATGCGTCAGGCACGTGGTGCGAGCGGAAGCTGTCACTGAACTGCTGCCAAGTGATCTGAGTGCCAGCCGGACGTGAAGACTGGTATGAATCCCACCAGTCCAACGCCGGCCCCTGAAGCTGCCCTCCGGCGTACAGTACCTTCTCTCTGTCATCGCACTGGGCGATGTCCAACTGTCTCTCCACTGCCTTGAGCCAGTCATCTGCCTCAAGGGGGTCGCTGGCCTTGCTGAAGGTCGGCGGGCGTCCCTTCAGAAACTCGCCCCTCTTGTCTCTGGGCGGTGCAGCTGCCTGAGGGTGCGGGTTGTTCTGGTTCTGCTGGATCAGCCTCATGGTTTCCGCCATCTGGTGCATCATCTGAACCTGAGCATACATCAGCTGCTCAATGGTGGGGATCTGATGGTTCGGATTCAGGTTCGGGGGCGGATTCTGGTGCGGAGGCTGTCCGCTCGCATTGCCCCCGGGGTGAGCCATCTATAATCACAAGGGTTAGATATTAGAGGGTTAGTGCAAGATAAATATATATACCCCTGCTATCTAACAATAAAGTCCTTAAGCCTTATTCCTATAACTAGATGGTCGCAGACTGGTGTCTACGCCCATCACAATCATTACAAAGAACCAAATCAGACATAAGCATAATAACAATAAGTACAAGCAGGTAAAGGCATAAATTCACACAAGACTCGACTGTTAGACTTTTAAAATTTTTTAAAACATGGGGGTCTCCTAGTAATTTGTCAACCGTACTGTCTAGGCTGCGTTCCTACAGTCAGCACGGCTCTGATACCAATCTGTCACACCCGGATTTACACAAAACCCGAATGTGGCCATATGTGTGCCCAGGAAGTCCACCGACACATATAGCGAACAAATATGGTAAAAATCAGAGTACAATGCTTTATTCTCATCATAAAGTAGCGATTACATCAGAGTTTTGCATAAATGAAATACATGGACAGCGGAAGACTAGTACATCTCTCTAAGCGTAGCCGCAATCCCACAGGGACTCTGACTGGGAGAACGCCAACTCAGAAGTACGGCAAATCCTCGGGAAACTCCACAGCATAATCAGCCTGACTCCAATCTGTTACCCGTCCGGGATTTTGCCCAAAAATAGTAATAACAGCAAGTGTAAGTAACAATTACTTAGCAAGTATAGCACGGGTTATGAAGGCTCAAAAAGGCTAGACACTGGCTTAACTGCATTAGCACTTTTAGTTGGTTCGTTTTAACTTTATCCAAGTTACTACAAGTGAATGAGAACCCGGTTGTAACCCAATTTAATAGTGTAAGTGTCATTAAACAGTAATAAATGCCATATTCTAATCAAAAAGGATCCAGGCCGCTCGTGACCCTGAGCAAGGCTATCATGATAGATAATTTTTTAAATAATCTATTTTGTTTTATCTGATGGGACACCCTGAACTCTGCGAGGACAAGCATTGGCATAGTGCCCCGGCTCGTCACAGTGGAAGCACCTCTGTCCTGTAACAGCTGGACTGACTGGACCCGGACGCTGAACTGGTCTGGGTGGCACCTGGGGACGCTGAACGGGACCCATCTGCGGTGGGCCCTGGGGACGCTGCTGCTGTGGCGCCCGAGGAAACTGAGGACGCTGCTGCTGGAACTGGCCACGACTGAGCAACCCAGACTGGCCCTGGAAGCGCTGCTGGCCTCCCACCTGCTGACTCTGGGGAGGTGTGAAGCGTGGACGACTGCTGCTGCCCATCTGCTGCCCCTGGAGCTTCCTCTTCTTCTCCTCCATCTCACGACGCTTGCTCTCTAGCAACAGAGCGCCGTCCACCAGCTCGTAGAAGGTCGGGAACTTCGTGCACAACAGCTGGTACTGGAGAGCATCCTGCAGACCATCACGGAACCTGGTCTGCTTCTTCTGATCCGTGGCCACGTCCTCTGGAGCGTAACGGGCCAGTGCAAGGAACTTGTCACGATAAGCCGTGACACTCATCCCCTCCTGCTTCAGTGCCAGGAACTCCTTCTTCTTCAGAGTCATCAATGCGTCAGGCACGTGGTGCGAGCGGAAGCTGTCACTGAACTGCTGCCAAGTGATCTGAGTGCCAGCCGGACGTGAAGACTGGTATGAATCCCACCAGTCCAACGCCGGCCCCTGAAGCTGCCCTCCGGCGTACAGTACCTTCTCTCTGTCATCGCACTGGGCGATGTCCAACTGTCTCTCCACTGCCTTGAGCCAGTCATCTGCCTCAAGGGGGTCGCTGGCCTTGCTGAAGGTCGGCGGGCGTCCCTTCAGAAACTCGCCCCTCTTGTCTCTGGGCGGTGCAGCTGCCTGAGGGTGCGGGTTGTTCTGGTTCTGCTGGATCAGCCTCATGGTTTCCGCCATCTGGTGCATCATCTGAACCTGAGCATACATCAGCTGCTCAATGGTGGGGATCTGATGGTTCGGATTCAGGTTCGGGGGCGGATTCTGGTGCGGAGGCTGTCCGCTCGCATTGCCCCCGGGGTGAGCCATCTATAATCACAAGGGTTAGATATTAGAGGGTTAGTGCAAGATAAATATATATACCCCTGCTATCTAACAATAAAGTCCTTAAGCCTTATTCCTATAACTAGATGGTCGCAGACTGGTGTCTACGCCCATCACAATCATTACAAAGAACCAAATCAGACATAAGCATAATAACAATAAGTACAAGCAGGTAAAGGCATAAACTCACACAAGACTCGACTGTTAGATTTTTTTTTTTTTAAAATTTTCAAAACATGGGGGTCTCCTAGTAATTTGTCAACCGTACTATCTAGGCTGCGTTCCTACAGTCAGCACGGCTCTGATACCAATCTGTCACACCCGGATTTACACAAAACCCGAATGTGGCCATATGTGTGCCCAGGAAGTCCACAGACACATATAGCGAACAAATATGGTAAAAATCAGAGTACAATGCTTTATTCTCATCATAAAGTAGCGGGTACATCAGAGTTTTGCATAAATGAAATACATGGACAGCGGAAGACTAATACATCTCTCTAAGCGTAGCCGCAATCCCACAGGGACTCTGACTGGGAGAACGCCAACTCAGAAGTACGGCAAATCCTCGGGAAACTCCACAGCATAATCAGCCTGACTCCAATCTGTTACCCGTCCGGGATTTTGCCCAAAATGATAATAATAACAAGTGTAAGTAACAGAATTACTTAGCAAGTATAGCACGGGGGATGAGGCAGAAAAGGCTTGACACTGGCTTTACTGCATTAGCACTTTTAGTTGGTTCGTTTTAACTTTATCCAAGTTACTACAAGTGAATGAGAACCCGGTTGTAACCCAATTAATAGTGTAAGTGACATTAAACAGGAATAAATACCATATTCTAATCATAAAGGATCCAGGCCGCTCGTGACCCTGAGCCGGGCTATCATGATAGATCGTACACTCTGCAGAGGTTTCGCCCTTTACCCACCAGTCGCGTAAAAGTTCAAAGGAACTTTGCACCCAACCACGCACATCAACACTTCCGAGGTGTGACTGCATAGGGACGCTACGAGGCTTTCACAAGACACCCTAACAAGTCAGTAGCCGCTGGAGTACTATACGGCGGTGTAAACTTAGGCACCGAGATCGACGTACGCCCACGGAATCCACCGTGAGGGGGTCGATAGCGTCCAACGCGCGGCACGCAGGCCAACAAGGAAAATAAAAGCGCAACGTGCAGAGCTCCCGTTCGGAGAACGTTTGCTCCCACACGGGACTGTGCCTCACGGGGGCATAGCCGACGGAACATCCGCCCTCGGTGGAATCGGGGAACACCCAGCACCGTACCTCCACCAACGCCGGAGGCCACACGGTAACCACTGCCAAGCTAGAGACGTACAAGCTACTTGACCAAGACCAGAGCCCATTTAGTTCCGGCGGTGGCGACAGGCTCCTGGGTTGCCGCTTTAAGAACCGGTCCTTAGAGGGAGACACTAGAGCAAAGCACACAGCACATGCTACTAGCTCCCTAATCCATGTTGCTAAAAAGCAAGTTTTAACATTAAAGTTGAAGTGGACCATTAAGTCAATATTAGCAGTTAAGTAATGGTGACAGTAGTTGCGCCTAGCAAAATACTACCCATATGCATAAACCCATAGGAATACAAGGACAGGGAAAATAAATGCTAGGTACAGCCTTAATGGTAAACAGTATTAGACACATGCGTATGTAATGAACAGTGTATTAAATGTGAGATAGGTAGCAAGGATTGTCCGTGCTATAACTTGCCTTCCTCGGAGTAGGGCTGCTGCTGAAACTCCTGCTCCGGCACGTCCTCAACGTACTCGTAGTCCAACGCTACGGGCTCACCGACTGGACACGATCATCACGCACGCATCCAAAACAATCATTACATGCAAACAAAATTAATCTATTAGAACAGTACACCAAACAGTAAAAACAGTACAAAAACAGGAGCTAAAAATAATCTACGCTTCGCTACGAACACAAGAGCGCGAAAATCACGCAAAACGGAGCTAAGACGTGAAAGTTATAGCGTTTCTAAGATTCGGGGGCTTGCTGGCAAAGTTTTAAAATTTCCAGGGGCCTAAACGAATAAAACAGGACCTATTCGTAATTATTTTCGAATTAAAATGGACCGCGGGTTAATTTCTGGAAAAGCCAGGGGCTCTTTAGCATAAAAGCCAACGCTGACCGGTACGCTGCCGGTTGACTCGCGACGTGGCTCAACGTGGGCCGTCGGATCTTGATCGGGCGGCCCAGGATAGATCGGCTCGCCGGGGAAGAAAGAGCCGCGGCGGCGCTGCTCGGCCGGCGGCGAGAGTTCGCCGGAGTTGGCGATTTCTCGAGCTAGAGGCTGCCATTTGCGACGGGATTTGATCCTACAGGTTCAGGAGAAGGTGGCGCGTCGATCTTGGGGGATCAAGACGTGCTTCGGTCGGCGAAGCGACCTGACGACGGTGAGCGGCGGAGCGGGCTCTGGTGTGCAGCGGGGATGGAGTTTTGGGGAGCGATTGGGTCGGATTTTTGGCTCTGGGTGCTCAGTGAACGATGGCGAGTGCACTGGTAGTGATCAAGTGGAGTTTCGTGCACAGGAACAAAACCTAGGGACAGTCCACAGCATAATCAGCCTGACTCCAATCTGTTACCCGTCCGGGATTTTGCCCAAAAAAACGATAGGTGAGGGGTCGGGTGGGGTACTAGTAGAGGCCAAAGGCCCTCGGTGCGCGACCCAGGCCGAATCGCGCTGCGACCGGCGGCGGGGCTCCGCTTTCCATGTGCGGGGCTGCCTGCCAAACTGGGAGCGGACGAAAAAGGAAAGAGAGCGGGGGAGGAAGGTGCGGGGAAGGTTCCTGGGTGGGTCCAGGAGCGCGGGGAGCGGCGGGGACGGTCGGGCGAGCTGCGGGATTGGCGGCGGTGAAGGGGGGAGCTCGGGCGGGAGGTGGAAGACGACCTGGCCAGTGGGCCCCGCCGAGCAGTGGGGGAAAGAGAGAGAGAGAGAGAAGTGGCGTGGCGCGGTACTGGGCCGGGAGGGTAGCGGCCCAGGCGGGGGGGGAAGAGGAAAGAGAAAAGAGATGGGCTGGCGGAGTGGCTGCTGGGCCGGGGAGAAGGAAAAGGGGGAGAGGTGGGCCGGGCCGGGGAGAAAGAGGAGGGAGCAAAAGTGAACTGGAAGAAAAGTTTAGGGAGCAAAATTGATCCATGGGCCTAACAACTTTTCTAGGGCTCCAAACAAAGTGATTCAAATTTGAATTTAAATATATTTAAATTCTTGTTTGAATCACAAGCAATACAAAAATAAATGCAGCAGCATGAATGCAACAATAAATGTTTCTATCACCTATATTTGATTTTAAATTTGTGAAAGTTATTATTTAGCCTTTATAAAATAGGTGAAGCATTAAATAATTAATTTAAATGCCAAAAAAATTTTAAATTTGAGTATTTTGGGTGTTACAGGGACTGGACGCTCGTCGTCGCCGCAGGCTGCAGAGGCGGCGGCCGATCGCGAGCGGCAACCTTTCAACAACAACCCGCCGGCCGGCGGCGGCGGCGATCCTGCTGCAGCTTGACGTACATACGGCTTCCATGCATGCTTCCGATACTAGCTAGTATATATATGATCCCGGCCGGTGTATGTAACTAGCTAGCTTCCTTCGTCGATAGCTGGAAATTAAATAAATGGGCCTCGCGCATGTGTATGATTAAGGCATACTACGTACTCCTTAATTATTGATCCATATGTCACTATCTAGAGCAGCTACCATGCATCATCATTATTTTTTTCGTGATCGTGCCTCAGCACGTTTTATGCATCATATCATTATTATTTACTGTTCCGTTTCGCATTAATTTGTTGATGGTTCATGCGGCATGTGTAATGTATAAAACCCTTGCAGCATATATACATGCATGTAAGAATGAAATGGACGCATGATTGATGAATATATATATACTAGCTATATAGGTGTCAAATGCACGTACGGGTGATACATGTAACTCTCGTCTAGTTCACATAGCTAATTCGTGGCCTGAGGGACCAACTCGACTATTTTACCGACAAATAATTAACAAGTGGCTAGCAAGTTTATCAAGTATTACATATGAACATGTGTTAGTCCCTTCGGATGATTATGATTAGGTATGAAAACGGATCGGATCGGAGCGGATAATACTTTTTCCATATCCGCATCCTCTTTTTTCTGTTGGATACGGAGCGGAGCGGATATTACCCGAATACGGTTATGGATACGGATTTTTTCGGAGATCGGAGATGGTGCGGACGCGTATCGGAGTCGGTGCGTAAGCGGATTAAAATAGACGGACCGCTCGTGGAAGCGGATGAAGCTCACCACGTACCCACTTACTCCGAACAAAAATTATTCAATCCTCAGTTCGAGAGAGAAACAAAATAAACATTACTAAAATATTTTGTATATATGTGGGTTGGGCTTAAATTTTATTGTAGTAGGCTCACAAAAGTAGTCGGATATTCTATTATAAGCTTCGGATAATCCGCGATCAATTATCGGATAATCCATATCCGCCGGATTTCACTAAAACCATATCCTACTCCGCATCCACACACAATCGGATTCGGATTATCCATATCCACGCGGATATCCAAAACTCTTCTCCATATCTTTAAAATTCGGATTCGGATCGGATCGGACGCGGAAATTATCCACACCACTTTCATCCCTAATTATGATGTTTGGCGGCCCTCAAGAAGGAAATGAATGTGAGATATGTGACATGTGACCCACAAGTTTTAGAGCATCTTCAAAAGAGACTAGCAATAATCCTATCTAAATTTAAAAATTAAGAGGTTAGCTAACAAAGAAAAAGCTTCCTAAAAAGTAGGATAAACCACCAGACTCTTTAAAACTGGCAAGCATGGATGGAGAGCGCGCCTGGCTAGACAAAGATACCTGGGGGGATACTTAGCGTGCCAGTTGTTGACCAGTCTGTTCGATGCAATTTTTTCTCTCTTTTATTTTTTTAGCTAGCTAAGAGGATATACCAGAGCTCTTAGAGATGCTTGAGAGACACGCGATGTTTCACAGAAAATCTCTTTGGGGGTGTTTAGTTCCTGAGAAAAGGTGAAAAGTGAAGTGAAAAAATCACATCGGACACTGTAGCACTTTTTTGTTTGTTTGTGGTAAACATTGTCCTACCATGACTTAACTAGGCTCAAAAGATTCGTTTCGTTGTGTACATCAAAACCATGCAACTAGTTTTTTTATTTACCCACGTTTAGTACTTCATGCATGAGGAGAGAGATTTGACGTGATAGGTGAATAGTGAAGTTTGGAGAGAGAATTTTTGAAAGTTTGATGATTTGACCGGGAACTAAACGGGGCCTTTCTGCAAAATGCACTTCACTTATGTTGGACATTTTCAACGATTGTAGAAGACAGCCCCCTAACTAATCAAAATTGTTGCTTGAATTGCGCTATCGAAGAACCAAACTGTTTTTTTTTTACTTGCACCAGCACCCTTCGGCTAGCAAAGTACCAAGTAACGAGCTGTGATATTCTATATCAATGGAACAATGTTTTTATTTTGTTTTGCAAGATCCCAGCTATCATCCTAGCTTAACCACCCTTGAGCAATGTAATGGTAGCGATGAGTGCTACAAACTCAATTTCACTCTTCATTTGTCTATCGCTTAGATTTGGCAGGATCAATCAACCACACAATTTTGTGTCGAATGGTAGTGTTGACGTCAATTTCGGGCCAACACACGAATCGCACTTGAACGTGCGGCGCACGGAGGGGCTCCTTGCTTCTCCTCCACGCAGGTCGGTCAGACCGGTATTGGTAGCCGGTCAGACCGGTCTCGTCGGCGGCGCCCGGCGAGAGACCAACGAACGCCCGCCCGGGAGGGACCCCGTCGGGGCAGGCGCACCTTGGTTTGCCCTAGGCTCGGCAGGCCAGCTAGGACGTCCTCAGACATCGCGGAGATGAAAGAAGAACATCATTGTAGGGTTGGAAGAGAAGGGTAAAGAGATAAAAGTAAAGACAAAACGATAAAAAGGTAGATTTATCCGATGGCCCTCGGCGACGCCGCCATCCCTCCGGTGCCCAAGCTCTCCATCTCCGGCCCCGCCCTCGCCGCGCTCCTCCACCGCTGCGCCGCCGCCGCCGGCGACTGTGACGGCCTCCTCTTCGGCCGCGCCTCCCACCTCCCCGCGCCGCCGGCCGCCCTCTCCGACTACGACGACTTCGCCGCCGCCCCGCCCGCCCCCGCGCTCTCCATCTCCGTCTCCGGCCACTGCTCCCTCTCCAACCCCTCCTCCCTTTCCGATCCCCTCGGCCGCTTCCAGCCCCCTTCCTCCTCGGATCCCGCCTCGGCGCACACAACCGCCGCCGTCGGCTTCTTCTCCTCCCGCCGCCGCACCGCGCTCCGCCCCTCCATGCGCGAGGTCGCCCTCGCCCACTCCCTCGCCGAAACCCTACATGTAGGCCGCACCACCGCCCACCCCCTCCTCTTCATCCTCGTCTCTCCCTCCGCCTCCCCCAACTTCTCCACCCACTCCTACGACTACCGCGCCTTCCTCCTCCTCGCCTCCCGCCTCGTCCCGGCCTCGCTCACCGTCGTCAACGTCGGCCCCGGCTTCAGGGACCAGTACCACGCCTTCTTCCCAGAGTCCCCCATGCCCTGTCTGCCATCCTCACCTGCGCCCGATGGTCTCGCCCACACCATTGGGGAGCAGAAGGCGGTCGATGAAATGGTGGATGGGTTTGGGATTGGGAGGCTGCAAGGGCTCCTGGGCTCCGCCGCAGGCCAGGCCGCAGAGATGGATGATATGTATGCAGGGATGCTCAGGAAGCTGGAGAAGCTTGCCAGGGAAGTGGAGAAGAGCAATCTCCGTGTTCTTGAGCAGGTCTGTTTCTCAAATCCTGCAATCATTTCTATGTTGTTGGAGTGTTGCTGTCCATAGATTGATGTGATTATCCGTGCAGAACTGCCTATTCTGTGTAATTTGATTATGGTTAAACTGCCTAGTGTCAGAATTTTGCATGGTTCAATAGAGAGGTACAATTCTCAATTCAAGCACGTGCAACAAGAATGACCTGTATCAGTTTGGCTTGGGTCTAGAGGTTATCGTGTAGGGCTGTACTCTCTTGGTCTTCCAATATTGGGAGTCTGGGAAGATGGCCTGCGCTGGGTGGTACCATGAAATATTTTGCTACTTGTGGTGACTGGAGTTTGTGGTAAAAACAACTCTGTTTAAGACTCAAATGGTTGTGGGCCTTTTTTTCTGGTTTCAGACTAACATGTAGCTCTCTGTTTGTTTTGTTACATTCGCTGACCCCTGTGTAAATTGGGACCCTGTGAAAATTACCCCGTATGCTAGGTTTCTTAGGGCCTATGTTAGCAGGAATTGAATTTCAAACTGCTGTAAGTGATTGCTCTCTTATAGATTGTTAAAAGATTCAAGCCCATATCCTCTGATCAGATTTTTTTTTCTTTTTTTTGGTCCGCTTCCTCAGTTGTTACTTAGCCAATGAGATATACTTTTCATCAATTATTGGTACAGTGTTCTTCCACTCTAATCTTCAATTTCTTTCTGAAGTTGATGCCGTTATCTTTTGTTCATATTGATTTTCTAGGAAAACCGGAACCTGCTGATGAGGTTCAGATGTGCAGGAATGGAATAGGACCAAA
>OAMR01000960.1:37659-48076 GCA_900205405.1 Echinochloa crus-galli
AGGCAGGGCAGCACTCAGAGGGTTGGGCAGCCGCAGGGTCAGCAGCAGGGAGGTCGTGCACCGCAGACTCCGGTTCGGGGCAAGCTCAACCACACCGGTGCAGAGACAGCAGAGACAGCCACTGATGTTGTCGTGGGTACGTTCCTCGTCAATTCCACCCCCGCCACTGTTTTATTTGATTCTGGAGCTTCGCATGCTTTCATTTCTGCTGCTTTTGTAAAGAAGAATTTGCTAGCTCTGAAACCCATGAAGAACACTATGCTAGTAAGCTCACCGGGAGGTGAACAGCGGGCCACTCTACGGTGCCCCCATGTTCCCATCATAATAAGGGGGGTAGAGTTCAAGGCAGGTCCGATAGTACTGGAGACCCTTGGATTTGATATGATCCTGGGTATGAGCTGGATGACCAGATATGATGCAGTGATCAGGTGTGCTACGAGGAGTAATTCTGTTACTTACACTTGCTATTATTATCATTTTTGGGCAAAATCCCGGACGGGTAACAGATTGGAGTCAGGCTGATTATGCTGTGGAGTTTCCCGGGGATTTGCCGTACTTCTGAGTTGGCGTTCTCCCAGTCAGAGTCCCTGTGGGATTGCGGCTACGCTTAGAGAGATGTATTAGTCTTCCGCTGTCCATGTATTTCATTTATGCAAACTCTGATGTAATCGCTACTTTATGTTGAGAATTAAGCATTTTACTCTGATTTTTACCATATTTGTTCGCTATATGTGTCTGTGGACTTCCTGGGCACACATATGGCCACATTCGGGTTTCGTGTAAATCCGGGTGTGACACATTACTGTCTTACGAGTCATTTTTGGTATAGTAATTAGTACTAAAGATAGCCGTACCATATTTTTTTATGGGGGGTGAGACGCTTCCCTTCATATGAATAGTGTGGATGGTAATTACATAGAAAAATAGGCTATCAGAGTATCCTGTTGCAAAGTTGCATTGATCTATAAATTGCTAGGCTGATTTTTTTTAAGCTACCAAGGAACAAGAAGTTGAGATACATGAAGCATCAGCTATGCATTCTGAAAAAGCTTTAGTTGTTCACTCTCTTGGGGTGCTAGCGGGTGCATGTCATCCCTTCCTTTGCACGCCAGGCTATCTGGAGCTGATCAATGGTCTATCCTTGATCCTAACTGTACTGCCTATGAAGCTCCCATAGTTCAGTTGTGCCATATTGTTCCTATTCTCTGGAATTAGACCTCATACAGTTGTAATTGTTCCTGTATTCATCACTGCTATATGGTGTTGTGAATTATGTTAGAAATTGAATCAGGGAAACAGCGCATTTGTTGTTGAGATTCTAACCTGTCTATTTATGGGGTTGCTAGACATGTAGTTAGGTAATTCCTAACTTGGCTACTGTCTTTGAGATTTGTTTGGCAGATGGTGCGTGTCAATTTGAAAAACAAAGTAGGTCCTGTCCTAGTTTGATGTTTGTTGGATACCATCACTGGTGTACCCTCTACTGCACTTGCTGCAGTGCACATGTGGTTTGTGGCCCAAGTGGGTGATTTGGTAGCGGTAGTAGTAGTGAAAGTTTGACTTTTTTTTTAACAGAATAGTTAAAGTTTGAGTTAGCTATTTGAGCAGTAATGTGTTTGCATCTTATCATCATCATCATGTGCTGATGGGTGTTTTCATCTGGTTTGCAGGTTTACTCATGCTATGGGGGGTGTTTAGATGTTAGAATTGGGATGTTGAATTTGGAAGTAAGATGTCACTTCGTAATCATTGCGCTACTGTAGCATTTTCGTTTGTATGTGTAAAAAATTATCCAAAAATTGATTAATTAGGCTCAAAATGTTCGTCTCGTAGAATAACAAAACTGTGAAATTAGTTTTTGATTTTATCTACATTTAGTACTTGGGAATCTTTCTTTTTGCATAGTGAACTTGGGAGTTGCTTTTTGGAAACTTTAGGCAACTAAACACGGCCATAGTGTAGGATATATGATGTGACATGTGAGAGGGTTGTCCTCCAAGCTGGGACTTGATAGTGTGCTTTGGACTTGGCATGCATTGCACATCGAGGAGGGACTAGGTACGGGGGAGTGTGTGTGTGGAAGTAGGTGCATGGCGCCGGAGGATGATAGAGCAAGATAAGTGAGGCCGACTCTGTCTTGTGTATGGATGAGGGCAGCAGGTTGGTTATGCAAACCATCAGCATTGGATATTTGTAATGAATGCAATCTTTGTTGGAGTCGTTGCTTATATTGGTAAAGAAAGGAGATTTGGTTACTCGCTCCATCTTATATGCTGTGTCCATGTAATAGTTTTTTTTTCTTTTCATTTGATATCATTTCACGTATACATGTGTAATGTGGTTAATCGGAGTCGATCATGTAGTAGAGTAGAGAGTAGAGGGAAGGGTTGCCAACTCTGAAAAGGACTTGTGATGTGATTCAGGGAGGGAAAGACGTGGGGAATGCATTGCCGGACATACCGTACTTGGGTGATGCTGCTACTGCCTGCTGGGGGAGGTTGAGACGGATCGAATGCGGCCTCCCCCGGCAAAGGGAATGGAATGGAGAAGCATCCATCCCATGACAATGACTCGACAGCCAACACAAGAGTATATCGTCGTTACTCTCTGATGACAAGTCAACTTGCTTAGTTGGAGGCCGTAGCACGTTCGTACGGCACAGCCTTGATTGAATGAAAGTCAAAATTGGCAATGTTGTCATCTTGGCGGTGTTCACTTCCCTGAAAAGGGAAGGTGAATTTGGGTGAAAATGTCACATCGAATACTGTAGCGCATTGTAGCACTTTTCGTTTGTTTGTGGTAAATATTGTCCTACCATGACCTAACTACATGATCTAACTAGGCTCAAAAGATTCGTCTCGTCGTGTACATCAAAACCATGTACTTAGTTTTTTTATTTATCTACATTTAATGATCCATGTATGAGGAGAGAGATTTGATGTGATAGTGAATAGTAAAGTTTAGAGAAAGAAAGTTTGGGGGAAGTTTTGGAATTGAAGGGAAGTGAACACCGCCCTTGTCTCACGGAACTGTCGCGAAGCATAGTTGTTCTTTTCTTTCCTGCAATTTTCAGTTGCAATCCCCGTGCGTGCTGATCCATGCCTGACGCCATGCCGTAGCAGCTGTACGGCAGCACGCCCCCTCGTACATCCATCCCACCTCTCTGTCTGCCGGGTTTAGTCAAACCTGAAAATTTTATTTCAGAGTAGCTAACCTTCAGCACGCCCGGGGTGCTCTAGCCATTGTTCTTTCTTTTCTAAAAAATCAAAATTGAATACTAACTTCATCAGCGACTTTGGTGGTTTATTAAAAATAGTTCATAGGATAGGAGTGACCATAGAGGTGATCAATACTGTACAGTACTTCGTATACGGAAGCGTTTCCTGCGGGCTCCTCTGTTCGACAATGCACAAAAGCATGCGCAGCTGGGCTGATAGGTAGGTAGCACCAGATAGAGCCTTCCTAAGGTCAGTCTCAGTGGGGGTTTCATGAGAGTTTCATGTATTAAATGTGCTGATGTGGCAGAGGAGAGAGTGAAGAGTTTCATAAAATATGAGGGGAGTTTCATCACCATGAAACTTATCTGGTACAGTTACCTAGTTTCTGGTCTAGGTAACCGTGCGATGAAACGCTGCACTGAGACTGGCCTAACAAGATACGCAACCCGGCCACACAAACACATTTGCTAGATCTGACCTGTGAAGATAGTGGCGGAGTGAGTGCAGAACGGAACGGAAATGCCGTCCCGTCCGTCCTTTCCCAGGTACGGCACCAGCGCCAACTTTGTATTACCTTTTGAGAAAAAAGAAAAGGAAACTTTACTTTTTCTTAAATCAGGGGCCACGGACATTAGGTCTCACAACCCATAGTTTTCCTTTAAATGAAGGGGACCATCACATATATATTAGGTTTGCTCCTAACAGAATATGATTTTACTCTGAGAAGCAAAGTTCTTTCCTTTTTACCTACCTGAAAGTTTTTTTTTTAAAAAAAGCGGGCTGCCAAAAAAAATAAACATCATCCTGTAAAGGTCATACATAGTTTCATATGCTATGATAAAATTATAACCACCTGTCAAAAGAAAACAATAATAAATAAAAGAATAAGCACGCCACGAAAAAGAATGCTAAAATAGATAGGGTTTAGGTATGTGCAGAAATGGAATAAAACTAAAGTGCTTAGCTATGTATCCCAAGTTGAGAGATTCTTTATTTAGCATGTCATGCGGATTTCTAGAGACTTGAACGGTTCACTATTAGTTCCAAGTTTCACTGTTGTATTTTTTTTGATTGACCATACAATTTTTTTCTATGGCAAATGGAAAACGCACTGCCCTTCATACTAACATTGTAGATTCGCAATTACTGCATAAAAACATAGGCTAGTAAAGTAGCCATTGCAAAGTTAAATTATTGATCTACATATTAGTAGGACTGAATTAAGCGACACTCTGAAACTTTTTTTTCCGGAATACCTACCAAACATCTATGGATGCAATTGTAACTATGGCGGTAGTATTCTTTTCGTCTTGTATAGTTTTTAAGGCCACGAGACATACCACGACCGTTAAAAGATCACTATAGATTTGTTGTAAGTCGTATGCATGTTAAAATTGATTAAGTTTATATAAAGTACAATATTTGCGATACCAAAAGGTATAATTATTTTCAGTATGCCTATTTGAGCCATACATATCGATCACTTTCCTCTAGAAATTTCAAGAAACCTAAAATGGTTTAACTTAAAAATAAAGAGTGCACTTTTTTAAGTACGGGGAAGTAACATTATTTATAAGAAAATGATACTCTGCATAAACCTTGTACTTAGAAGCAGAATATAGCTAGAGAGGGAGGCAAAGGCAGGTGCGGCTGTAAAGTGTGAAATGAGAGGTGAGCCTTGGCAGATAGAGCCTTCCCAGGATGATACGCACTCAACTCCACAGGCTATCGAGTGCTTATCAGGGTGAGGTGACTACTGGACTATCGTCAAAGTGGTAGCACCAGGTACCAACCGTTCGACCCCACGCTCATGTATCCATCCGTCCTTTTTAGGTACGGCACCCAACCTCACCGCGCACCATCTCAACGATCCAAAGCTTTCATTTTAAATCAGTGGGCAGCATATGTGTTTCAGTTTGCTCCTCGCTTATAAAATGATATGTATAGGCTCAAGTGCAACCGACAATAAGGTCCAGTCTCGATTCTGTGAACTCGTACTCAGTCAATGTGTAAACCGGGTCAACTTTTTTTTTTCTAGGGTCAATCGTAGGAGCTCCCTACTTTTATTTGTTTTTGGAAAAAAAAAAGAAATGGCAAATTTGGTTTGACAGCTTTGTTATGTCAAAAGTGAGCAAACTAGTCTAGTATAAATTTCTCTTCTTTTTACTTTTCTGATCCCCTTGTAGCATTTTTCTAAAAAAAAAACTCGTATGCTCCTTTGTGTTTTCTTCTCCTCCTGACATTCCAATAGGCTTTGTTTAAACTCATCCAATCACAGGCAGAACGTTAGGTCTGCTCCCCCATGAAATTATATATTAAATTCATTAGAATACTGCTTAACCTTTTTATTATTAGCAAAAGGTACAAATCAATGTCTCCTTGCTACAAATAAATAAATGAGTGCAACAGATCAGCGTCCAACTTTTTTTTAGTTTATGAATAACAACCATTTTTATGCATGTTGGGTTTTTGGCGGTTCTTACTTACACTTAAAAATGTTAGCATATTTTCTCAATACTTTCACGACCTTAACAAAAACAAAGTACGTACAATGGTATTGTTGATCCCCGGCCTCTTGCTCCTTTTAGAATAACTAATTGCCTTTCATAGGAAAAAAATAAAAGCAAAGAGTACAAATCTGTACCGCATTTCCTAGCCTTGTTAGATTCATATATAAGATCATATCTAATACTAGTCATCGCTTAGTTTTGGATTCTTCATAATAAGATGAAAAAAAGAAGGTTGAAGTAGACAGAGCCTAGATTAGTAAGGACAAAAGAAGGCTAAATGGACAGAGTTTAGGTATGTGCATGAAAAGGAAATACTTTTGCTAGATGCTCAAGACAGTGAATGGTGGAGAGCTTATTATTCGAGTACCAAGAGTGGAGGATATCTAGTTAGGTCTTTAATTGACAAATACCTAACATTCTTTTGCTATGTCCACGTCGTCATCTCTTGCCATATAACAAATTAGAGCATACCATAGCGTAGGGTAGATGCTGAACAAAGATGAATTACTTGTCTTAAATTAATAACTAAATAGGAAATGATAGGATTGAACGAAAACTTTTTAGGAAGTGCCAGGAGTAAAAACCAACCAGTCTTGAATCAATTATCTTAATAAGCAATATGTATTGTTGTATGACGGAGAACAATATAAAAAACCATGGAACGAGTACTATTTGCCGGTTTAACTTATGTATTTTTTTTTCTGGTTGGTCAGGTGAAGACTCCACGTATACTTTTATTCCTCTGGTAAGGAGAGTTAACTAATCATTGTGGCTAATGGTGGTGTCCGTACAAGTTGCTAATGGAGTAAATTACTACACCTGTGGAACGGAACGTACTAGCGTGCCGCTGACGCTGACACCATAGGCAAGGCAGGACGAACCGTCCCCGGGGAGCCCGGGACCAGTCAACAACGGAGTGTACTAGGACAAGTGGTGCACGCTTTGATTCCCTCTAAGCCCCGGCAGCGGGCCCGCATGTCAGTGACGCGGGTAGGTCACGGTCCCGGTATGTTTCGTACCCGTCCGGCTGTACGATGGGCGTCCTCTCCTGCCCTCCCCGCATCGCCCCATCCCCACTCGACTCTCTCGCTGCTTTAGAAATTTCCCTTTCTGCCCTCGCAGGTACGCCCTCCGTACCGTACCTTGTGGGCAATCACTTCCCATACTACCCCCGGATAGATGGATAGTGCCCACCAGCCTACCGGGATATACCAGGGGCAAACATGGAAAACACACGCGCAACTCGCCGCCCCAGTACAACACGTTCCAGGGGCAGTCTCGTCATCTTCCTCCTCCCGTACTATGGTTAGTTAACATCTGGGATGGTTCGCCCTCCATTCAGGAAAAGGTAAGGCATTCCGCTCTCTTCTTGTTTGCCTGCGCACCTCAACCAAGAACAACAACAACATCCATGGCCATGGCCGCCGCACCACCAGCCCGCCGCCGCCTCACCACCACCGCGCCACCACTCGACTCGCTCGCCGACGAGCTCCTCTTCCTCGTCCTCGACCGCGTCGCCGCCGCCGACCCGCGCGCGCTCAAGTCCTTCGCGCTCGCCTCCCGCGCCTGCCACGCCGCCGAGTCGCGCCACCGCCGCCTCCTCCGCCCCGCGCGCGCTCAAGTCCTTCGCGCTCGCCTCCCGCGCCTGCCACGCCGCCGAGTCGCGCCACCGCCGCATCCTCCGCCCGCTCCGCGCCGACCTCCTACCGGCCGCGCTCGCCCGCTACCCGTCCGCACACCGCCTCGACCTCACCCTCTGCGCGCGCGTCCCCGACGCCGCCCTCCGCGCCTCCGGATCCTCCTCCTCCCTCCGCGCCGTCGACCTCTCCCGCTCCCGGGGGTTCGGCGCAGCGGGCATCGCCGCGCTCGCCGGGGCCTGCCCGGACCTCCAAGACCTCGACCTCTCCAATGGGGTTCATCTCGGGGACGCCGCGGCCGCCGAGGTGGCGAGGATGCGGACCCTCCGCAGGCTCTCCCTCTCGCGCTGCAAGGCGCTCACCGACATGGGGCTCGGCTGCGTCGCCGTCGGATGCGCCCAACTCAGGGACCTCTCGCTCAAGTGGTGCCTGGGGGTCTCGGATTTGGGGCTCAACCTCCTCGCCCTCAAGTGCAAGAAACTCACCAGCCTGGATCTCTCCTACACCATGGTGAGCGCCGCCGCAGTATTCTTGATTTCTTTCGTCTCTCTCTTCTTTGGATCAATCAACAAGACGGAAAACTCTGCCCTTTTTCTAGTTTTCTTGATTTCTTTCTTTCTTCTCTGCTTTGGATCAATCAACAAGACGGAAAATTCTGTCTTTCTTTAGTTTTCTTGATTGATTGATTGATTGCCAGGCATCAGATCTCCACTAGAAATGTGGATGGATTGGGCCAGTCTAGTGTAGTGGGTATCGATATTCTTCTGTCCAATTGGCCTTTAGTATTGCCCTAAAAAAAATCCTTGACTGCTGTATTTTGGGAAACCTATCTTGTGATGCAGATCACAAAAGAGAGCTTTCTTGCCATCATGAAGCTACCCAATCTCCAGGTCTTGACACTGGTGGGGTGTGTTGGAATTGATGATGATGCCCTTGCTAGTCTTGACAAAGTGTGCAGTAAATCATTACAGGTACTTTCCCAGTTTAATTCCCCTGTTACTAGCACTGCATCATCTTCATTTGAAACACTAGAGTAGTGTTACTATTTTCTGCTTCAGCTTACTACTCTGTGAGGCACTGAACTTATGCTGTGTCAAGGCTAAAGAATCTGCTGAAGCTGGACATCACTTGTTGTCGCAACATCACTGATGTTTCAGTAGCTGCCATCACTAGTTCGTGCACTTCCCTCATATCTCTGAGGATGGAGTCTTGTAGCCATGTTTCAAGTGGAGCACTCCAACTGATCGGGAAGCACTGTTCTCAGTTGGAAGAATTGGACCTTACTGACAGTGACTTGGATGATGAAGGTACTTACCGAACTGGCCATTGAATTCTTTTTTGGGATCAAATGGACATGAAGTTGACTATGTATATACTTGTTTGCGCAGGGTTGAAAGCTCTCGCCAGATGCAGCAAACTATCGAGCCTAAAAATTGGCATTTGCTTGAGGATAAGTGACGAAGGCCTCACCCACATTGGAAAGTCTTGCCCAAAACTCCGAGACATTGACTTGTACAGGTCATTATTAGACATGCCTTGTAGTTTTCTTTCTTTGGTTCTTTTTGTCACTAAACTAACTTGTAGTTTCTGTTTCAGGTGTGGAGGCATTAGTGATGATGGGGTTATTCAAATTGCTCAAGGCTGCCCAATGCTAGAATCTATCAATCTATCCTACTGTACAGAAATAACAGACCGTTCACTGATGTCACTCTCAAAATGCACAAAGCTAAATACACTGGAGATTCGTGGCTGCCCCAAGGTTTCATCCGCTGGGCTCTCAGAAATAGCAATGGGGTGCAGGCTGCTTTCCAAGCTTGATATCAAGAAATGCTTTGAGATTAATGATGTGGGCATGCTCTACCTTTCCCAGTTTTCTCACAGCCTCCGTCAGGTATTAGATCTTTCTCCTGTAGCTGAATTCTATTAGTACCATGTATGTTTTTGTTAGGAGAGTCAAGGGGCTAATGGGCCGACTCGGCAGGCCCATTAGGGTTAGAGATAATAGTACCGGATTGGGAGTCTATTGTTAGCGGTCAGGTAAACCTCTCTATATAATGAGAGGAATTGTATTAATCAAAGGCAAGCAAGAATTAGAAGGAAAACCCTTCCTCTTGCCCGGCCGTGGGCAGCAGCCCCGCGGCCGGCGTTCCAGCGCCCCTCAACCCTAATCCTCTCTCTCGCAACCCTTTCTCACCCACGTGAACAGTACCGCGGGTACTGTAGCAGCCCAACCACCAGCAGATTCATAACAGTCCTAGTTTAAGGTGGTTCCCCATCGACTTTTTCCATCACTTCAAGTACAACAAATTTCATATTCTGTACATGGTATTTATTATTCTGCCTCTAAATAAATCAAATATCTATTATATGATCAGTCAATATAACTTGGAACAATTTCATGCACTTAATATGGATATCAGTCAACCTTATGTTGGCTGCCGGGAGCCAATAATAATGTCCAATGATTTGTCAACCTTATTCCCTTGAATGGAATTGATTCGTAAATCTATGTTTATTACTTGTTCTTATCGCCTTAGTCCAAAAAGACTGAAAATAACCAGAAATGAGATTATTCTATCCTATTGTTGAGTATGCTTCATCTCCCTTCCACCACCTCTGGCAAAATTCACAGCCACATTTATCTTTCCACAAGAAAAGGCAGAGACCATTGCTGACAATGTTTAGAGTGCTTTCCTCTCCCCTTCCATCGATTGGGGTCAAGCCTTTGCATTCCTTCCCATCTGTAGTTAATTCCTAGTTTTAGGTTGTCATCCAGGCATTGCCTCTGTACTGTAGATAGGCAATTCCCCATCCCCCAATTAGTGCCTAGCAGTTTGAAAATAGTGATCATGATAACTAAGCCACAATGGACTCTACCATCATCAACTATTCTTTTCATCATCAAGTGGGGCTATCATTTATAATTTAGTTGAAGCTCAATTTGTCTACTGTCAACTAATTAAATATGCCTTTTGCAGCATTGGAGTTATGTTCAAAAGTACAAGACAAAAATGGGGGTAGGAAATTCTATATCAATACATTTCAAAAAATA